>JANQBM010003584.1:0-13045 GCA_025594535.1 Erythroxylum domingense | reverse complement strand
CCCCAAATCTTGTATCTTAGGTCTAATATAGAAATCACTGCCATAGTTTATCTAATCATATACCAGTAAGAATTGAGTTTCTTTGTCCTCTACTCTACTATAACTTGGATAACCTCATTAGAATCAAATATCCAATGAAACATAGCTTTCTTGATCTCACACATACTGATAAGGCAACTGTGTGAAGTTGGATATTTTGTTCATGAGACCAACTTATTAGCATTATAAAATATAATGAGAATCTTTTTATCTCATTCTTTTAAGCACCTTAACATACTTGGTTACCATCTCCAACATCATATTGAATTCCATCTAGTTAGATAATCCAAAACCATCATCTTTATGCACATAATGTGTAGTTGTTGTGTAATTTCTTCAAAAATTTCAACTTTTTTGGATGCTGAACTCCAATGCTCTACATTATCCTGGATTAACTCTATCATTTTCTTTATCATCTCCAACTTATCCATTAAACTCAAATTCATAATATGATAGAACAAAACATATGGAATAACCTTCCACTAACCAATAAGCTCTCAACCTATAACTTATTCTTTAGCTTTTCAGTCATTACATAATTCATATTACAATTATTGGGTGTTATGGTAAATAACTTGACGATGATATTCTAATCCATTAAACAATCCACCAATATGGTTGTCAACCTTTCACTTTTGTGTAGTGCTAGAACATGAATAAACCTACCATTTAAAAATATAAACAAAAAATGATTATAACATAATCAATAAATAAATGATAACAATACTAAAGAATATAATTTACCTCAATAGTCGACTACATAAAGTCCAGCTTTTTTCAATGTAATGTGCTTTCATCACCATATAACCCTTCTTTTTATTGTAAATTTCCCACATGTCTGATGTGATACCTAAATATCTACTAATAATCGAAAATGTATATAATATTTATTTCTTTTAATCCTTGTATATCTTTAAAAAGTCTTTCTTCAGGGCATTCTGAGTTGTAATCTTGAAGGTCGATAGGAGTGGGGTGGCAAACATCCCTTTTTTTTTTGCTATCAACCATAGAGAGCGGCTATTCATTATCAATGATCATCTTAGATAGCAAAAACTTTGATTTGTTCCTATTATAAGCTATGGCAGTCTTTCATTCTTCCTTCTTGTTAAGTTAGGGGTCGAAAATGTTTGATCTCCTATTTTGACCTCGTGATATGAAATTCAATAAGAATTATAATGTACTATTATATAATGTCAACAAATTACTAGTCTTTTTACTACTATTTATTTATTTATTTGTTCTTATTGCCTTACAAGGTATGTACATTGAGGATAATTTATAATTAAATGTGGGGAAAGTAATTATTATGACCTAGATACCTATACATATCAATTTTTTTATGAATCCCATAATAGGGAGCAATTTTGGAAAATTTTTTGTTTTGACAACATATTAATCGAGATAATCCATTATGAGTTTGATTGTCTTTATAAATTAAAGTGTTTAAGCAAATAGTCATGAGCTCTAATGACTAATTTGAGCTTAATTTATTTCATTAATTTGTAGGATGGATATTTGATATGCATAATGAGACTTTTTGTATAATTTGTACATTTATTGAGTGACAAGGACTTATTTAAGCATTTTCATTATCACATATAAAAGAAGTGTGTGACTAATGACCATTAATAATTTTACTTTATTGGCTTCATACCAAGTAAAAAGATTAGAGTTAAAGAGTAATCTTTGTAACCAATTACACTAGTGACCTAGTTGGGTAACTATGAGTATTCATTATAAGGTGTTTATTCCATGCAAAAAAGCTAGGTGACTTTTCAAACAAGCTTTTAAATGCCATTATATTATTTTAATTTGGTGTTTTACTTTATTTCAATAAGGGGTATAAACATGTTTGACATTTTTTTCATGCATGAAGATAAATTTTATGAATTGAATTAAAGTGAAGAATTGTAAAGTGAACTGAGTTAATTTTATGCACTGATGCAAGTAGGTAGTTAGCTAATACTTTAATGACCTTTGCTATTGAATGACATCTTGATCAATATATTTAATTTGTCTAATATTTTTCTCAAATTACCTCCTATTTAAGTTATAAGCAATAAATTTGATTTGAATAAGGATAATCAAATGTTTAAGTGTTGAAGAATTTGATAAGTACTCAATAGACTATATTTTGAGCATGATTTTTTTACAGTATTATTCTTTTATTTTGATGTTTTTAAGTATTTGGTACTTAAAATAACTTATATTCTGTCTTGGATCTTATATTGGCTCCTTAAAGGAAAAGGGATGAATCTGGAGAAGATTTGAGTCAATTGAATTTGGAGTAATTTCAGTAGATTTAAAGAGGACTCAAACTATAGTAGCAACACAATCATAGGTTGATTTCCATGTTTAAATTTTCCCTATTTTGGTCCTAAAGGAGATTTTTACCTAAGTAATATAACACCAACGTAGACATATGTTTTGGTTATGTTCTTGTCGTGATCAAAATGAGAGCATTCTATTTATCCAAGTATCCACAAAATCCTACTGTGTTTAACTCATGTTATCAAAATTGATGGTACTACACACATGTTCACTTCTCATTTTAGTAGTGATTTATTATGTAAAATTCCTAGAAAGGTAGCATAAATAATACATGAGCAAACACAATCCCGTATTGGGACCATATTGGATAAACTGTAAAACCTCAAACCTTTTTCTATGATTGAATAAAAATTGATATATTCAGTGAATAGTATTTTTCACTTGAATAGTGATTTTGGGGACCAAGTTTCGAAAAAGCATTGAAAAATGCCTATAATAGGTATTGGAGTCTAATGACACTAAAATGGATCAAAAATAATTCCGATTGGATGGATTTCAGGAATTTTGAAAGTTTAGGACATAAAATGCCCTTTTTGGAAAATAATGGACACATATTATTTTTAAACCCATTCAAATTTTTTAAAGCATCCAGTTAATACGTATTAACCCGAATTAGAGTATTTTATGGTTAATTGGATGGGAAGATAGTTGTGGAAAATTTTTGGAATTTAATTCGGTCAGTTGTTAAATTAAATTCATTAAAGGACAATTTGGTTTTTATACAAGTGATTAGGGGCAAATTGGTCTTTTTAGTTGCTGATTAGTGGCTTCATTTTATGTGCCATATGTTAGAGTAAAATAAGACATAACATTGCTTCATTTGAGATCATAATCGTGAGAAAGATAACAAAATAAGAAAAGAAGAGAGGAAGAGGAGAGTTTCGGCCAAGAAGAGAGGGGAAGAAGAAAGTTTGTTTTTTTTCATGGTTTTGGACCATGACTTGAAGGGAGCTTCATCAAGACTAAGTGTTCTTCAAGTTGTCTAAAATATTGAAAGAAAGTAATAAGTTTTCCTAAGCTAAATTTCTACTTTTGGGGTTTGTACATGTGATTGATTCATGTAAGATCAATGGTGATTTTGGCATGCAATAAAGTAGATAATAAGTTTGGAAGCATTTAAGGGTTGAAAATAAGAAAATCAATTGAGGAATCAAGCTTGAGAGAATCTGCCATGGCTAGGGTTTTTAGTGTGATATGATCTAAAAGTTAATTTTGGTTAAAGATGATAAGAGAGATAACCACATTTAGTGAAATCCTGTCTTAGGTTCTCTGCTCACTTGAACCAGTCCCATTGTTTTGGCCATAACACAGTCTACAGACCTCCAAATTGGGTGATTCTAACTGGAAATGAAACCTAAGACATACTAATAAAAATATATAGAAGAGACCCTGACATAATTCTAGCTAAATTATATTGAAATTTGAGATTGAAAATGGTAACCTGATACTACCCTTGTATTGAAGCAGCTTGTGGTATTTGGTACATGTTTTAGAAGTTGAAATGGCATGATTGTTTGTGCTATGGAAACTAGAGACATAGAGAAATAAATTTCTAGAAACCTAATGTGGACGTTTACTATATGAAAACTATAGAACAATAGGAGGTATGAATTCTGGGCAGGGGTCACAATCGTGACACAAAAGTCACGATCGATTAAATCGAATATATAATGTTAATGCCTCGTTTCTGAATTTAGAAATAAATGCCCAAGAAATATGAGCTTTGCGTAGGTAAAGGAAAGGCACAGAATGCATGAGAGTGATTTGCGATAAATTTAAAAAACTATTAGTGTATTTGAATTATTTATTTGAATAACTTCTTTTCAAAAGAATTGAGGACATGTGATTTTAAATTATGCATTCAATTGTTTGATTATGAGATTGAAAGAAGATTGAAAATTTTAGATGTGTATAGGGGCTAAAGGTAGTGTCACGATAGTGATAGGCTCTAGACATCTCCCATTTGTTTTTTATTTTGAAACTGTATAAATTACTTTACAAAATGGTTTAAGCTTTATGTCACATGTTAAAATATTAAGAAAAAAATGATTTCATTTTTAGCCTATGGTACATCGATAAGCTCATTACATGATATTATATAGGTCAGAGTATTCCAAACATTTATGGCAGTGTTTAGGGGCATCAGTTACTAATAGGAGTGGTATTATGTCTATCAATAATCCAGTCTAGTGAGTCACCCTCTGCAAGTACAAAGTGTATAAAGTGGTAGCCAAAATTGTTATAGGTAAGTGATACAAAACCAGCTCTGTAACTACCAGTCTATAGTGGTTAACTTATTATGGGTAAGCGATGCAAAATCAGTTCTATAACTAATGGTTAACCAGTCATGGGTAAGCGATCCAAAACCAACTCTGTAACCTTATGCCTAAGGGTACCATAGTGCAAAGAAGTTTGTGGTGGGCTATATCATATAAGATGTTCATGATAATAAATAATGTAGCCACTATACTAAATGAAATGAATTTCTCTTAAAATTAAAATTGAGAATTTTAGTTTCAAGAAGCTTATATGTTTTATATTGGCATTGTCTTATATTAAATGAAATGAATTTCTCTTAAGAAGGTTCAATGATTACAAATGATTTGCAAAGAATTTTATTTACACTCACTAAGCTTGTTTAGCTCACACCCTATTTTATGTTTTTAAATAAAACCTCCCAGGTGCACGCTCAGTGACTTCAGCAGTAAAGACTCCACCTCGCAAGTAGTTAATCTTTTCAGGTGCTACTATGTAGGCATTTTTTCCTTGTACATACTTTTAAGAACTATTGCATATCTTTGAACATGCTTTGGAATGTACATTTGTGTAAAAATGGATACATATATATATATATATATATAAAGGTTTTTAAATGAAATGCATGATTTTGTAGTTTTTCAAAGTTTATTGATGTAACTATTTAAGGTTGCATGTGAGTGGATTTGAAGTCCACAATTTGTAGCTAAGAAATTGGTGTGATAATAGAAGTGTTTTAAACTTTTATAAGGACTTCGAAATTTTTAGGATGTCAAAATATAGTCATTGTGCTGCTAAAATTTTTAATAAAATTAAAAACAAAACTCCACTATTTACATTTCTTATAGTTGAGTTAACACTTTTCCATAACAAAGGCAATAGGTGTAGCTTCATTGAAACTTTCCTAATGATTCAGATATTGACTAGAGGGCCACCGTAGGGTACCGAGCAGATTGCCTAGTCATTTGAAGATAAGGGTTGGAAGATTTTGACATAAAGAGAATTTTCAAAAGGCTAAAACATTAGTTTTGAGATATAAAAAAGCAATTAGGTTTAAAAGGGAGATAATCTTGTAGCAAAACAATAATATTAATTAAGATTCATCAAAAACTTTTAAGAAACAAGCTATGAGAACTCAAACTTCTTTCTCATGATCTTTATTGATGATTATTAGTTTTCCTTATTTTACAATGAACTAAATAAGATATAAAGCTAGATGGATGATCTCTAGATTCATGTTTTGAGTTGATTTCTTTTTTTTTTTGGAAAATGAATAAAATTATATTAACTATAGTAAAAGCTAGTACATCATTTTTGCAGCATGAATTGAAATCCTATAAGAGGTAAAAACATTACAGATCAATGAAAGATTAATATAACAGACTAATTATAGTTTCCATCTGTTCTTCATGTCTAGTGAGAGCGAATTTTGTTCATTTTAACAATAACAGCTGATCTAATCAAATTGATCATCTTCTCAGGAAGTCGATACTTATTTTCTTCCGTGGCCTTAAATTATCTGCTATTTCTTTCTTTCCAAAGAGAGTAGATGGTAATGATGAAAACTACTTTGTCAAATATTCCATTAGGAATTCCATGTTCAAAGTGGTTGATGAACTAGTTCAATGCTTGTTCCCATTCATATGTATAACTATCTCCCAATCATATGTATGATCCTGCTCCAAATAGCCTTTGAAAATCTACAAAGACAAAAAGAAGATATTTGTCTTTGGTTTCTTCCTTACATAACACACAAGTGAATTCATTTATGCCCTATCACCTACTTTTGGTCCTAAGCCTATTTATAATTGCTAGCTAAGTGATTAAAGAGGGTTTAGGATTTAGATTATGTCTCCATAAAAGATTATACCAAGCAGCTTCCACTGATCTGTTTGTGAGTATTCTGTGGCAAGATTCACTTGTGAATCTACCACTCGGATTGGGGGTTTAGATGATGAGGTTCTTTATTATTCACATCATTTAACTAGGGAAGTGATCAACTAGTGTAGCAAAACCTCTAAAATTTCCTCTCCTTTCACCATTCAATATCAGTAAGGATACTTTCAGTTGATTTCTTTGTTTAATGAAAAACTCTAGTTTCTTGAGATTTATTCATACTTTCATGTTATATTAGATTAAAGTAATGGTTGAAGAAGATTCAAAATTTTGATTCATAAATAAGATTAAAGTAGCGAATGCAAAAGGTTTTGCATAACCTAGGTAACAATATGAATAAACAAAGATTTAATAATTTTCTAACTATTAGGATGTATAATAGTTTTGATTTAGGGTTAAACTTATCACAACAATTTATAGATCAAATTAATGCATTCTGAGGGAATATGGAAGAGAACAATTTTTCAAAAATACTTAAGAATGGGTATTATATTTGTCTTGACCATGAGCATACAATTATAAATTTTAAATTCCTATTAATCTAAGAAGTTAGAGTTGATCATTAAATTGGAATAAAATCAAGTATAACAAAATTTTTAGGGTTTCTATCTAGATATTATTATTCAATTAATCATTTATTTTTGGTTATTGCTTCATTTTAGTTTTTTAAATTGTTATTTCAGTTTGGTTAGTTATACTTTTTAATCAATCATTCATTTATCACGGTGTCTATAAATTCAACATGAGACACTACTATACTATACAATAGGAAATAATAGCTACACTTGCCTATTTCTTTAATATTGTTCTTTGTGTTTAGTTTGATTCATTTATATTACATCACAGGCCTTTAGAATATGAGGTACTTTAGATGAGGTCACACAAATAAGTGGTGCATTACATTCTAATGAATTTTCTCTATTACAAATTTATCTCTTACTAACAAGACAAATGCATACATCATTGATTAGTAATATAATAGTAAGTAAAGGTCAAATCCCATGAAGAAATGAGCCCGATATCTCCAACAGATATGGGACAGTTATAAATGAGCCCGATATCCATAATGGATACGAGACAGTTAAAAAAGCACTTGGTCATAACAATGAAATAATTAAATCTGAGTCACATGTGCATTACATATATATTTAATATGTGTGTTTTTAAATGATATAAAAGATTTTGTTTAAATTGTTCTGAATATGAAATGTGAATTAAGTGAACAAAATGGTATTTGATGTAATATGATGATTAGTGAAGTGACGTGTCTTATGTGATGATGTGAATTGTCTATGAACTGGTTATGTTATGTGATTTGAGTGAGCATATTAATGATGGCTTGCTCACTGAGTTTGCAAAACTCATTAAAATTACAACGTGTA
The DNA here is from genome assembly GCA_025594535.1 of Erythroxylum domingense. Taxonomy (NCBI): domain Eukaryota; kingdom Viridiplantae; phylum Streptophyta; class Magnoliopsida; order Malpighiales; family Erythroxylaceae; genus Erythroxylum; species Erythroxylum domingense. Next base: position 5,141 of record JANQBM010003584.1, on the reverse strand, counting down.
TTTTTCAGTACTAGAGAGGAGACTTAGCTTCTAAAACAAATTAGAAGAAACCTAGTACTACTTTTGGACTCAAAAAATGGCTCAAAGGTTGGTTAGTTGAGACTGAAGAATTAGATAGAATTTTTGTAAATTTTGTCTTTCATGTAAAATGTGTAAAAGAGCAGTAAACTCTTATAATTGTGATGTTGTATATATATGGATTGTGTAGTGTAATACTACAATGTATATTATGTTTTATGAAATGAAATGAGGAATTGAGTTCAAGATATCATGTCACTTATGTTTTAAATTATGATGCCATGATATAAGTGAATGTGACTACTCTAGCGTACTGCTTCCATCGGGCATATGCTTGAACATCTGATAGATGTATGGGTACGTGTCGGATGGGAGTGGGGTACTAAAAGTTTGGTATCAGAGCATGATTTGGTATCTATAGGGACATATATAGACAATTAGACATGATATATCGTGATAAATTCATATAGTAATCAAAGTTATTGTCTATTATAGGTCATTTGCCATAGGTGATCAAGTGGGACAATCAACTAACCTAGAATATGTAGGAGATAAGAGGGAGTCTTTTGTACCTCGACCTGAGCTAATGCCTCTGAGAATTCCTGAGAAAAAGGAAAGGAGGTATGATAAACTACAAAAGCAGGGGCTTGTGGATTGCTACGGAAGTACAGACCTTGCAGAGGCCAAAGGATGGCTAGAGAGAATAGAGAGAGTCTTCGATAAGATGGATTGTGAGCCTAATGCAAAATTCATCTACACAGTCTCATTACTACAAGGTCTAGCATACGGGTGGTGGAAGACTGTTCTAGGCAATACCATTAAGCCTTGTAGCTTAAAGTGGGAAGACTTCCTAAAGGTCTTTAATGAGAACTACATGTCAAAGATCTATCTGGACAGAAAGATGAAAGAGTTCTTAGATCTGAAGCAAGGGAGACTTACAATAGCTGAATATGAGATAAAGTTTAATAAGATGATGTGGTATGCTATTGACTTGGTTCCTACTGAGGAAGACAAGTGTAGGAGGTTCAAAGACGAGTTGAATATGGAAATTTGGATGGGGTTAGTTTTACAGAACTTCGAGCTGCTACGATATGAATTGAGCAGTTGCTGAAGGATGGTCAAGCAGAATATAGACAAGAGTTTAGAATGAAGAGACATAGTTAATCCCAAGTTAATTCTGGCATGAGGTTTGGTAAATGCCAGAATTGGCAGTTTCAATCACAATCTAGGTCGAGACAGTCGGGGTTCAGACAGAGGAGCAGTTTTGTGCAATATGGTAGAGGAAGAGATACAATATCGGGACAGCTACCTAATTGTGAATATTATGGGAAGAAGCATAGTGGAGAATGCTAGAAGTTGACAAGAGCTTGCCTTTGTTATGGCTCCTACGAACATTAGATCAGAGATTGTCTTGTAGTTTTCAAGGTACAGTTAGGAGTGATAAGAGGAGCATTAATAGAGACAACTATCTAGGAGAGCCGAGCTAGTGGATCTAAACAAAGAGGCCATAGTAGAGGTAGAGTGAGTTCAGGGTGTCCTACTGTTAGGACTGAGGTGCAGAGCAACCAACTGCAGTCTCAAGTCAGAGTTTATGCGATGATCAGACAGGAGGCTTAGAACTCCATAGATGTCGTTGTAGGTGTGTTGCATATCTTTAATTTTGAAGCTTTTTCATTGCTGGATCTTGGATCTATGCATTCTTTTATCACACTGCTTCTAGCATCTTGACTGCATTGTGATAGAGAATTGTTGAACTATAATTTAGAGGTGAGTACACCAATAGGTAGTACTACAATAATTGGTCAAGTCTGTAAACGGTGTTTGATTCAAATTAATCATGCAGAATTGGAAACTAATATGATTGTATTACAGTTAAAGGAGATAGAAATTATTCTAGGCATGGATTGGCTCACTACTCTTAGGGCCATCGTGAACTACTATACTAATGAGGTGATATTAGAATCTCTTAATCAGTCGAGAGCAGTATTTTGAGGTGTTAGTCAAGTAGTGCCAGCCAGATTAATTTTGTTCATAAGTGCACTAAGATTGATCAGACGTGGATGTGAGGCTTATTTGGCCCACGTAGTAGATACTCGCAATGAGCAGATAGCGTAGGATATTCCTGTTGTTAGGGAATTCCTAGATGTGTTTCCTACAAAATTATCTAGTTTACCTCCAGATAGGGAAACGAAGTTTACAATCAACTTAGTTTTAGGTGCTACTCCTATATCTATTCCTCTATATAGGATGACACATGTGGAATTAAAGGAAATGAAGGCTCAGTTGCATGAATTATTGGATAAGGGTTTTATCAGATATCACCTTGGGGAGCTCTAGTCTTATTTGTGAAGAAGAAAGATGGGACTCTGAGACTGTGTATTGACTATAGGCAGTTGAATCGAGTAACAGTGAAGAGCAAGTACTCGTTACCTAGAATTGATGATTTGCTTGACCAGTTGTAGAGAGCTTGAGTGTTTACAAAATTAGACTTAAGATCTGGGTACTATTAGTTAAAGATAATAAAGACTGATGTACTGAAAAGTGCATTAAGGAGCAAATATGGGCACTTTGAGTTTTTAGTGATGTCATTTTGGTTGACTAATGCTCTAGCTGCTTTTATGGCTTTGATGAATAAGGTGTTTCAACCCTACCTAGATCATTTTGTGATCATGTTCATAGATGACATTTTGGTGTATTCGAAGAGTAGAGAGGAATATGCTGAGCATTTGACATCAATCTTACAGATCATAAGAGAGAAATAGTTATATGCCAAATTTAGTAAGTGTGAATTGTGACTTGGTCAAGTAGTGTTTCTGGGTCATATAGTGCTAGACAAGGCATACAAGTGGATCTAAAAAAGATAGAGGTAGTGATGAAGTGGAAAGCTCTGAAGAATGTGTCTGAGATCTAGAGTTTCCTGGGATTAGTTAGATATTACCAGAGATTTATCGAGGAGTTTTCACTGATCTCATCCCCTTTTACAAAACTTTTGAGGAAGAATGTGCCTTTTAGATGAAATGATAAATGTCAGAGGAGTTTTGAGGAACTAAAACATCAGTTAACTACAGCACTGGTGTTAACAACTCCATCTGGATCTGGAGATTATATGGTGTATAATGATGCTTCACACCAAAAATTAGGGTGTGTTCTGATGCAGCATGATAGAGCGATATCATATGCATCGAGACAATTAGGTCTCACAAGATTAATTATCCAGTACATGATTTAGAGCTTGTTGTAGTGGTTTTTGCTGTAAAGATATGGAGGCACTATCTGTATGGAGAGACCTTCCAGATATATACTAATCATAAGAGCTTGAGATATCTATTGAGTCAGAAGGAGTTGAATATGAGATAAAGAAGGTGGATTAAGTTATTGAAGGATTGTGAGGAAAAGCTAATGTGGTGGATGATGCATTGAGTAGAAAATCCAATAGCAGTGTGGCTTAATCTCAATTATTGAGGTTATTGAGCTTAGTAAAACTAAGAGCATTGAATGTTGAGTTGAATCTAGAGCAGAATGAGGCATTGATAGCTACATTGAAGTTGAGCCAATAGATTAAGGCTGAGCATCAGGCTCCGGTTGGGAGTTTACAGTCACTACCTATTTCGAAGTGGAAATAGTAAAGAATTAGTATAGACTTTGTTATGGGTTTGCTAAGAACTCTGGGACAACATGATGCTATATGGGTTATTATGGACAGGTTGACAAATTCGGCCCATTTCTTACTAGTGAGAGAGATTAATACCCTGTATCAGTTAGCCCGGAGGTATGTGAATGAAGTAGTGAGGTAACTTAGGGTTCCAATATCTATTGTATCATATCGAAATCCTAGATTTACCTCAAGATTCTGGAGGAGTTTATAGATAGCCATGGGTATGAAGTTAAACTTTAGTACTACATTTCATCCTCAAACAGGTGGATAGAGTGAGAGGGCAATTAAAACAGTTGAGGAAATGATCAAAGCATTTGTATTGCAGTTTCAAGGAGCATGGGATCAGTATATAGCTTTTATTGAGTTTGCTTATACCAACCATTATCGTCGTAGTATCGGAATGGCACTGTATGAGGCATTATATATTAAAAAATATCGTTCGCCTCTATATTGGGATGAAGAGGGTCTGAGAGTGGTAGAAGGCCCAGAACTAATATAAGATATTGTGGATAAAGTGAAACTGATCCGCAGCAGAATTAAAGCAGCTCAAGATAGACAAAAGAGTTTTATGGATTAACACCAGAGGGATATGGAGTATTGAGTAGGAGAAAAAGTATTTCTGAGAGTATCGCCTTGGTGAGAAGTGATGAGGTTCGATAAAAAGGGTAAGCTCATCCCTAGATATATTGATCCTTATAAGATCATAAAAATGATTGGACCATTGGCATACAAGTTAGCCTTACTGATTGAGATGGCTCAGATACACAATGTATTCTATATGAGTAGGCTCAGAAGACATTGGTCTGATCCGACACATATATTAATGGTTCAGGAGGTTGAAGTAGCTAGTAATCTGAGTTATATTAAAGAACTAGTAAAGATAATGGAATATCGGAATAAACAATTAAGAAACTGAGTAATTCCATTAGTTAAAGTCCTGTGGAAGAATCACTTGAGTGAAGAAGCTACATAGGAAATATAGGAGCACTTGAGGAAACAATATCCCCACCTATTCGAACAATCAAGTAAGAATTTTGAAGGACAATTGTAGTATCCCATTTTCCCATGCTAAGGGTTAGAACCCTAGAATACTGTACATAAGAGATATTATTGAGAAATTAAGAAATGCATTTCATGCTTATGCATAACATAAGCATCTACATACATGATTATTGATGTCTGCATACATTACAATGACTGTAGATGCATTTAATTGACATTTTCTGGGTATAAATGATTTTAATCTGATTATGATGTGAATAGTGAATGTTTTTTCTTGAAAATTGATTTAGTGATTATAATAATTGATTTAAAGTTTTCGATGAAAATGTTGGATCGCGTATGGCCCAAGTATTCACAATACGCTGCGGAAAAGACCATAACACAACACAATGTATAACCGAAAACATATAGGATGCGCAAAAATACCTTTTTGATACGGATTTGGTGGTTGTTTTTCGGATTCGTA
>JANQBM010003444.1:0-13059 GCA_025594535.1 Erythroxylum domingense | reverse complement strand
CATGAGCCTCTTTATTTTCCTTTTTCTTTTTTACTTGTTGCTGCAAATATTTTCCAATCATGTCACGCACATTAAGTAGTACTTTTTTGTAAGAAGCAATATTACCCTTAACACCAGCAAGATGTTCTTTCATTCTAAAAATTCCTCTCCCTTTAAATATTCTACCGTAAAATATACAATTATATTGGATGTTCCCGTCAGATGCTGGAGAAGAAGAAAAAATAATTCCATGCTGGATCAGACTTACCACGAGTAGAGGATGATTCCATATTCTCCGTTATGATTTAACCTAAAAAGTATAAAAAAATAATTAGATATACTATTGAGAGGGCAAAAGTATACAACTTAAATAATTCTCATTATCAATTGTAATAAAGAAGACCATAATGGATAAACAAAAGACTAACAGATGTTACTCACTTATTTCCAACAATTTCTCCACTTCAAGTAGCCTAACCGAAATATTGCTAGTTTTTAATTTTGATATTTTAGATCAACTTTGAATAGCTGAAAGAATATATAACCCAACTATCAAAACCAGAAATTGATATAAAATAAAGTTCTAAATATTACGGAAATTGATATGAATCAAAGTTTTAAATATTACAAAAATTGATATAAAATAGAGTTCTAAATATTATATAAATTGATATGAAACAAAGTTTTAAATATTACAAAAATTGATATGAAATAGAGTTCTAAATATTACATAAATTGATATAAAACAGAGTTTTAAATATTATAGAAATTGATATGAAATAGAGTTCTAAATGTTACATAAATTGATATGAAATAGAGTTCTAAACATTACATAAATTGATATGAAACAGAGTTTTAAATATTATAGAAATTGATATGAAATAGAGTTCTAAATGTTACGTAAATTGATATGAAATAGAGTTCTAAATATTACATAAATTGATATGAAACAGAGTTCTAAATATTACATAAATTGATATAAAACAAAGTTCTAAATATTACGGAAATTTATATGAAATAAAGTTCCAAATATTACAGAAATTGATATGAATCAAAATTTTAAATATTACAGAAATTGATATGAAATAGAGTTCTAAATATTACATAAATTGATATGAAACAGAGTTCTAAATATTACATAAATTGATATAAAACAGAGTTCTAAATATTATAAATCATATTTATAATTCTAATCCAACAAACTTAAGTAATCCACTCCAATTAACCAGATCATATACCATTAATCCAATTTTACCTCCAATCCAACTACCCAGTTGACTTCCTACAAGATAACCTAGGCATTCAAGGCTCTGCTCACCATAAAAACCACCAACATAGGCACCAGCCAAGGTTCCACTGCCCCTTAGGAATCCTTCAGTCAAGATACCACCATAGTAAATAGTTTCAAAAAATTCTTCTGGAACAAATTATGCACTTAGCCTTCCTTTTTGCAGGCTTTGCTGCCTTTACCTCTTCTTTTTGTGCTAGTTTTGCTGCATCTTTTCCAGTTTCAAAGTGCTTATAGACAATGAATTTTCTTTAACAAAATATCACTAGCAAATAGCAATTACCAACCTGTTGCAGATCCTCTTCATAATCACAAAGGCTAAAATTGATATCAGTATCAACACCTCGGAATTTGATAGTAGCTCTACCATAGGCTCTGAATTTCGATAAGTAAAAGGATTAAAAAAAAGAATGGAGCTATAAGGCAAAAAAATTGGAAGCAAAAATGATGGAAAGGATACATGGAAAAGAAAAACCATCATAACATTATCATCAAGGAATCAACAGAAACACAACAACAATTAAAAACACTCACCTAGCCGCAGCATGAACTGTGTCAAATCCACCTAATAAATCCAACACCAAAGTCAATATGTAAACAAGAAAATGAAAATCAACCCAACGAATTGCAATTTGAAGGCTGACAACAATAAAATTCCCTTCCCAATAAAAATGAAATTAAGAATTAAAAAGCAGAGCATCCATACCCAGATACACTTGCTTCCTGCAATCCCTACAAAAAAAAACAGAAATGAGCATTCACTATAATGGTCAACAATATTAAAGGCACAGACATTCGTAAAACATGCACAAGGGCTAGACAAGAAATACCTAATGTTGCTTGATCCATTTAAGAGCCTATCATACTCTCCAATTTTTTCCTACTGCTCTTACTTATGTCTAGACTTAAAGCAACTCGAAGAATTCGAAACAAACTCTTGCATGTAACCCAATTTGAATCAATGGTATACAACTAATCAATCACAGTTTCAAGAATTTTGCACTTTTGATCAGATGTGGCAGTATAGAACTTCGATTTTTGATAATAAAGAAGAAATCTGCTAATCATGGCATGATCAACCTTTTGTGGAAATCTGTTAATGGTGGCATGATTAGCTGCTAGGATTCAAACTAACAAAAACATAATGAAGGCTACAATAAAGTTAACGCTCAATCATTTTCATAATGGAATCTTTCGAGTAAAACTTGTTAAAAAAGGAAAAACCCAATTCGAACTTTATATCAAAACTTTCTTATATAATTTGCTCATTGAAGATTGGAACAGACGATGATGCTAACCTAAACGAGAATCATGAACTAAATGAGATATTCAAATAACTTAAAGATAAGCACATTAAGAAGATGAATCAAGAACTGAAAATTTTGGGTTTAGTCAGCAGTTTTAGATTGAAACAAGTAGATTACCAAACTCAAACAAGAAATTTACTCATCGAAGATGGAGGCAATGGGATCTGCGACGAGGACGGTGATGAGAAGAGAGTAGCAGCGAGCAAAGGGAGTCCTGTTCTTGAAGAATCCGGCGAAGATGATAGATGCCCAGGAGATGAGGTTGATTTCTGTTTCATGACTTTAAACGAGCTTTCCGAGACGAAATGACCTTGTTTCCATAACAACCTTTACGAGAGTTGCTCACTGCCTCTCGTTTTACGCCCTTCTGTAACTTTCTCAACATGTGAACCACTAAATGGGTCAGAGTTTCCAGACATTCACAATTTCCTTAAGCACCTGCAAGAGAGCTTAACCTTATGTATATAGCTTTTATATAAGGCCTCCCCATCACAAGATCAATATAGGTCCGGTCTATACTAATTGGGGACCTATTTTTTTTGTTGGACTTTAGCCCATTAATTCAAATCCTTCATGGACAAATTTGTTATCTTTATCAAGATTAAATATGATCTACTTAATCGTGAATTTATTAAATCCATTAAAATCGTAATTAATTGTTTTCCGTCCTTAAGGAAAATTTCCAGCATTCTCTCCCTTGGACAATAATTAATTATAGGAGTTGTAATAATGATAAAAACTAGTAAAAAAAGTTAAGCAAATCATTGTATAGGTCGACCAAGTTTTAAAAATCCATTTGATCCAAAGATAATGAAAGTCCATCATTTTGTCCTGTAAAGCTTTCGATACTGGAAAATATCAAATGCATGTGTTATGTATGACACAGATCCAATACAATCGCGCATATCTAATACCTTACTAACATGAATGAGAAAATGGAGTGTGGAAAACTATGATGATACCTGTATGATTTAAAATGTATCATCTTTTCATTTGTAGGTCTCAGTTTCTCTAAATTTTATGCTAAATGGCATTAATCTTTTTTCTCTCACTGAATGCTAAACCGAATAGAGAAAACCCTTTATGGGATTAAACACTTATATCCCTTATGTCATGTCAAATGTATGATTTTATACTTATTAAATTGTATGTGTCATAATGACATAGGCCAAAGGTCAATCTATATATATGCCCAAGGACCTGCCAAAATACTTAAAATCGACACAAATCTTAATACTTTCACCTATATCATGACAATATACAACAATATGTATAGACTAAGAGCAAAATGATTATCATATTTATTAATAATACATATTGTCATAATATATGAAGAACATACAAATGTACAAGGAGCAAACACAGTGATCTCTAACTAACAGTGTCTAAGGACTTCAACATACCCATAACATATGGGCGAAGTCCTTTAGTCAAAGGATCAACAAGCATCTCCTCAGTCCTCAAATTCTCAACCTTAATGTCACCTTTCTATGTCAACTCATTTATGGTCAAATACTTGACCTCCAAATGCTTAGATCTTATGATATTCTTATTATTGTTACTAAACAACACAGTAGAAAGACTCACAATACAGATAAATGAGTTTAACCACTGAATCTACCGTAGACAACTCAGAAATCAACCACTTGTGAAGCAGCCTCATAGCATGCCATAAACTCTACATGCATCGTTGGGGAAGTCTCTAGTGTCTGATTGACACTCTTCCGCGATACTACACCATCTGCTAACATAAAAATGTAAACTGAAGTGAACTTTCTATCATCTAGACACATAGCAAAATTTGAATCTGTATACCCTACGAGGCTTCGATTGTTAACCCCTATGAATGTCAAAATATAATCCTTAGTTCCCTTTAAGTATCTTTGACTTCATTCCAGTGGTCTATCCTTGGGTTAGCCAGATATCGACCCAGCAGTCCATCAACAAATGCAATGTCTAGCCTAGTGTATACTTAGGCATACATTAGGCTATTAATCGTACTATAGTATGGAACATTTCTTATAGCCTCTCTCTCTACCTCCTTTTTTGGACACTGTGTCAAAGATTATCTCTCACCATGAGAGATAGGTGCTACAACAAGTTTAAAATAAGCCATATTAAACTTTTACAGCACTTGCTCAATGTATTCACTCTGTGAGAGGTTTAATGAGTGTCAAGATCTGAATACCTAAGACAAAAGATGCTTCACCAAGGTCCTTTATATCAAAATTCTTGGCTAAAAGTTGCTTAACCTCATGCAACCTGGTCAAGTCTTTAGATGCGAGCAAGATATCATCTACCTAAAGAGTAAAAAGATATCCTTTCTCTGTTTGACCTTATAGTACAAGTATCTTTCAACTTTATTGTCCACGAAGCCAAAAGAGGTCACAACCTCATCAAACTTAAGGTACCACTATCTGGAAGCTTGTTTCAAACCATATATTGATTTTCTTAGTCTACAAACTTGTCAAGCATTTCTTAATCCTGAAATCCTTTAGGTTGTTCCATATAGACCTCCTTACAAAGGTGGTAAGGAAAGCAGTTTTAGCATCCATTTGATATAGCTTCGTATCATAAACTTTACCCTGAATATCCTTTTTGGTCTTAAACAGTCATCTACAACTATCGAGATTGCAATATAAAGGCAAATTAACTAAATCCTGTACCTTGTTATGTTTTATAGATTGCATCTCGTCATTCATTGCTTCCACCACAAATCTACATAGAAACGGCTTATGAAAAAGTAACTGGATCTGTGACATGTCCAACATCATAATCCTATTCTCCCAAATGGACTATGTAATTAGATTGAATAGCAGGTCGTCTCACTCTAGCAGATCTTCACAACTTCACTAGTTCTTGTACCTCAGGAAACTTTGTTTATATACGTATAGGTTCCTATACCTGTACTAATATAGTACTAAGACCTTGATCCACTGGATCTAACTGTATGATTAGCGAATACGAAATAAATGTAGTATTTGTCCTGCTATTATCTGAAGGGTGTAAAGGACCACCCTCATCAAAAACATCATATTTCAGAAACTTAGTTGTTTACGATTCCATAATTTTATACTCTCCTTCTGTTAGTGCATGCCCTATAAACCAATTGTAGAATGTGTTGTAATTTATCAGTTGTGATTTAGGTAATGTTGGGCTTCGACCTTATTTAATATTAGATAGTTATAATGTCTTACTAGAGACCATTTATAACTTGTGGGCCTAAAAGAAGCTTAGGCCTACTACTAATATTAAATAAGCCTACAGGGTCACACACTAAAAGACTGAACATTCATTGAGCTTTAATAGGTTTTGGGTTTTTGGGCCTTTAGGGTTTATATATATATATATATATATATAGTATGACTTGATTTGAGTAAGACTCATCTGCCTAAAAAGAAACCCTAGTGTCGTCATCCTCCTCAACCGATAGAGACTGAGAGGTCTCAAGAGTGGTGCTAGCACACCAAAAGCATTGGTTCGGTCTCATGAGCGTATGGATACTAGTAGAGGCGTAATATTTGACGTGCTCTTCTGACGCTATGAGCTTCTTTGCTATTTACGTTGTGAAAGGTATAATCTGATATCGATTTGATTTCGATGTTTATATGGGTCTTGGTGTTTCAGATTTGCAAAATGATGGTAAATATTATCGCACGCTAATAGTTTGAAAAGCTATCTAATAGTTCGAAAAGCTAACACCTTCTTTACAGTAGAATCTGTAGCAGTTAGAGTGGTCAAGATATGCAACTAAATAGCAACAAGTAGAATGAGCATGCAATTTACTTTCATAAGGATTATTTAAGCACACCTCAGCAGGGCAGCCCTATACACAAATATGTGCAAATCTAGGTCCAGATCTCAAAAGGCGTCTTTGGCACTAACTTTCTCGAGACTCTGTTAAGTATGTACAATGTGGTCTTGATGACTTCAACCCAAAGATAATAGGGTAGGTTAGTCCTACTCTGCATTGACCTCATCATGTCCTTTAAGGTGTTGTTATACCTTTTGGCCATACCATTTTGCTCAGGACTACCTAACATAGTGAACTGAGTCACTAATCCATAAGATTCCACATATATGGCAAACGAATCATGTTCTTGTCCTAAAGCCCTATGGTTGTCATAATACTCTCCCCCATAGTAAGATCTGACAATCTTGATAGATTTTCCCAACTGGTTCTCAACCTCAGTCTTAAAGATCTTGAATTTCTTAAGAACTTCAAACTTTTCCTTAAGAAAGAACACATAATTATAACGACAATAATCATCATTGAATGTCAGAAAATATCTACAATTGCATAAAGTAACTGTATAGGGTCCATTAATATCCATATATATGAGATCTAATAAGTCAGAAGCTCGAGTTGACCCGTTTTCTTTATTTTGGTCAACTTACCTCTGCAACAATCAATACATGTTTCTAGACCCTCAAAATCTAAAGTTGGGAGACTGTTATCCTTTATCAATCTCTCAACCTCTCTCTAGAAATGTGGCCCAAGCATTTATGCCACAACATGTATGACTTTTCCTTAATCAGAGGTCTCTTTCGAGTAACAAGTTTAGCAATATATGAAGAAGCAAATATTTCATAAGGTTTAAGACACATTTTATATAATCCATATGACAAGAAAGCAGTACCAATTTGTTTTGCACTAAAGGATAACTGTACAACAAAAGCATCAACGACAAAACGATAACCTTCTTTGTCTAACACTGATACATAAATCATATTCCGTCAAAAAGACGATATATAAAATGTTTCTTGTAATATAGGAACAAACCCTGTATCAAGGATAAACATACATCCCCTACATACATTACACTATCATCTTCATCATTGCCAATTATCAATTTCTCCTCCCATTTTGTTGGCTTTCTCCTGGATATGAACCCCTGAGAGTTCATGTTTTTCCTGCCAGACTTTATACTTCTAGCGGTCAAACTTTTTATGTCCTTTCATCTTACAGAAGAATCATCTCATACTTTTAACATCCTGCGACCCTTACTAATACTAGTCTGACTAGTATGCATTTGTGGAGAGAATTTGGATTTCTTACCTTTAAACCTTTGGGGCTTAACCTTTTCCTTTCCTTTAGTTTCTAGGAGGACCTTATGAGCAATATTCTTTAATTTCTCCTCTTTGGCAACGCATTGGGAAATCAAAGCATCGATGTCCCAAATCTCATCATGAAAATTATACGTCGTCACCAAAATACTAAACTCTAGAGGATGTGTGTTCAAAGCCTAGTGAACTATGTCGGCATCAGAAATTGGAAGATTTAACACCTTTCAGCTTACTCTAGATGTGGACTATCCTAATAATGTATTCTCTCACTACCCCTGCTCCTATATACCTCATAGAGAACAACTCCTTTATCAAGGTATTTATCTTAGAATTGGATGAGACCCTGTACCTCTGGGAAACATTTTCTAGGAAATCCTTTGCTATGTTCGTCTCCGGAAGTCCACTCAGTTGATGATCTGGGATGGATCTCTTCATTTTCAAATAACACATCCTATTTGACCACTCCCAGGTTTCAAATGTTGCTTTATGAGCCTCCAAGGTGATGGATGTAAGTAGAGATGGCCTATCCATAATCATGGTCAAGTTAATATGTCATCTCTATTGCAATATCTACATTCTCTTTCCACTTCTTAAAATTGAAACCAGTCAGGGTTTTAATAGTGCCACTGTTATCGTTTACAGAAAAGGTGACTACAAGATTGACAGTATAAAGATTAGCACAAATGTAGGATAACAATAGTACTCAAAGCTATAAACAATATATGTACTGAGAATCTTATCACATATATCATGAAACACCAGTGGGATGAATACATAATATATGTAGATAAGATGTCCACATAAAAGCAATCAGAGTACACACCCCCAACTCATGTGATAATACCACCTCTGGGTGAATAGATCACTCAAGCAATGGCTTCCTCTATCTAATGCCTATATGCATATCTCGAATCTCTAATAAGACGAACGCTTGTAGGCAGAATAATCAAATACAAGACCAGAAACATCCCCAAACATGCAAGCAGGACAATCTAAATACTAACTCGAAAGCCATTGTGGAGACTACATTCTCATTAATATCCAAACAAATCCCCAAACACATAGGAGACAACTGTACGTTATCGTCACATCCTGTATGGACATATAATATATAACAATGTACCATCAATAAATGCAAATACGTATGCACATTCCCATCATCACATATTAATGTTGAAAATATTGTCAATTAACTTTGTTTGAGACTTTATTCTAGGAAAAATCTCAATTAAAGTGACTATCATATGATACCGAACAACAAACATACCTTATGAGACACTAAAACCTCATGTCTGTCATATTTGAAGTTCATAGCATGAAAATTCACTCAAAAACGGCTTTAGAATGCTTTATTTCCTTTTTTTGAAGTTAAACTTTATTTATTACCAATGTAATAAATCCAAAAAATTTAAAAACTTACTTTATGAATTCCTTGGGCCTGAAAACTGAATTAAAATGACCCAAGGTATCATTATAGTAATTCTAACATGTTTTAGTTTCTTTTGTCTTTAGTGCGCTAACGTCAACACTAAGTCAGAATGTGTCAGCGGGCCAATATCAGCTGCGGTGGGCATGGGGAGCACGTGCTGCTCATGCGCCCACTAAAGACACCCCTAGAGCCAATCAGGTGCGTGAAATTCACATGCTAGACGCACACCCACGTGCTTGCAATTTAGACTCACATCACCCGCCTATCGCGTCTAACGCGTGCCACACACTCATTGGCATGTGGCAACACCCCTTACCTACTATGCATGCGCGTGTCAAACAAACCACCTTAGGGGTGGTATTGTGCTAGCTTCAGAAGTATGACGCTCTCTTTCCTTGCTAAAAATAAGTGATTTTAGACAAGTTTTCAAGGTGTTTTTTTACCCAACAAAGCTCGGTTCCAACCCGTTTTCAATGCTAAACACATTTAACACATATTCACGCAATCATATGCAAGAAAAACTGAAAAACAAATTGGTTTTCTCTTAGTTCTTTGTGGAGAAAAATTGAAAAAACTTCGTTTTCATTCACCCGATCACGTAACCGCTCCAATACCACGCATAATGCATAACACGAGCCTTAGTTACATATTCAAGATCAAACATGAAAGGGAAGAAATGAAGAAAATGCAAAAAATACCTGATTATAGTTTCATGACTTTAAACTAGCTTTTCGACGTGAAACGATCCTATTTACACAACAACCTTTACAAGAGTTGCTCACCGCCTCTCGGTTAACGCCTTTCTGCAGCTTTCTCAACATGTGAACTACTGAATAGGTCAGAGTTTCCAAATGTTCACGATTTCCTTAAGCAGCTATAGGAGATCTTAAGCTTATATATATAACTTCCATATCAGACTTCCCCATCATAGACCCAACACAGATCTGGTCCACATTGATTAGGGGCCTATTTTCTTCGTTGAACTTCGGTCCATTAATTTAAATCCTTTATTGGGTTAGTTATTATCTTTATCTGGATCAAATCTGATTTGCATATGTAAGACAATTTTGCCCTTAGGGGCAATTTTGTAATTTTCCTATATGATGGATAGTTATTAATTGTGATTTTGGTTTTTCAATAAATTATCGATTATATTATGCAATTTGATCCAGATAACGGTAATACAGTGGCCTAATAAATGATCTAGATTAATGGGTCGAAGTCCGGATGGAAAATGAGTTCCCTTTTAGTGTGGACCTGGTTCATATTGGCCTTGTGATAGGGAAGCCCGATATGAAAATTATATAAATAGGTTATGGTCTCCTGCAATTGCTAAAGTAATTCACGAGCATTTAGAACTCTGACCGGTTAAGAGGACTCATGTTTTAAGAAAACTGCAAAAAGACCTAGACCACCCGATGAACGTTTTCTATACAGGTCTCGGGGAGATTCAAGCTCGTTTTGGCAGCCAAAAACAGCTTCAGAAAACGGGATGGAACCAAAATCAGATATTCCGCTTTTCTTTATTTTTAATCCTTTTACGACCGATCCTGAATACGTAATAAGGCTTGTTTTACGTATTACTGCTTAACCATAGATTTATTAAAATTGTTAAGATCATAGTTAATTGTTGTCCATCCTTGAGGAAAATTTCCAACACCAAGGACGAGAGGTTAGGTGATAATTCACCTGTAGGGGTCAGTGTTAAGCTGTGATTATTACAATACAATATGGGATTCATAGCAGAGTGACTATTGTAATTGTTATTGTCCTCTTGTCTTGGAAAAATAGATCCGAGTGAAACAGAGCACTCAACTTCGGGCTGTGTGGAGGCGAGTTGGTTTCTGCAACCATTTCATGTACGAAAAGGCGATGATGGAGTTTCCATGAAGTGGGTGCATTTTGCTCTGATGGATCGCTCTGATGGACAAAATTAAGGCAACTTATCTCACTGTATCACCAGAGAAGTTGATGTTGCACCGGTTCTGCTCATCATTGAGAACATATTTAATCCCACAGTGCAAGTACATACTTTTCTTTAACTTCACGAGCTGATATTATTCACTATATATACAAATGCTTGATCACTTTCTTTTTGAAACTATAAGTGGACGTTACACACGCTGTTGTACATTCTGAACTGTGCTTTCTCATCGATCGGGTTTTATCCAAGGTCAGTTTGATTCCGTGTTAGCTGCAGATCAAATGTTGTCTCAGATTTCCTAAAACAATACATTTCAATGAAAAGACATTTCATATCTCTTACAAGGCCTTAAGCAAGGTAGATTCTGAGACCACAATACTCACAATATTCAACACGATTGGAACCTATGACTGGGATGTGAAGCTTGTGTTAAGCTTGTCATCTTTTGCTTTAAAATACGGAAGTTTTCTTCTTGTAAACATGACTCATTCAACTCACGAACTTACAGAATCAATTGCAAAATTATAGATTCTGACTTGCACTATTTATGTTAGTAGCATTACAAGTTTTGTAGCGACTCAGAGTACCCTCCTCGGCCATGGATTTCTGTAAGGCATAGCTCTAGCTAGGTCTTTTGCTCTTCTACTTTCAAAACAGTTCATTTTACCTTTTTTCTCAAATGGTTTTCCTAGTTAGATTCTTAGGAGTAGGAGCAGATCTATCAGAATGTGCTCAGCAGCTGATTACCATTTACGAAACTCTGAACTAGAATTTAGTTGAGTGCAACACCCACATAGGTTGGCTATTGCATATAATTTGATCAAGAAACAAAATATGGTTGGATTATGATGGTCTTATGGATGCAGTAACAAGCAAGAATGACGAGTTCTACCAACGGCTTGTGAGTCTTATGGATGCAATAACAAGCAAGAATGACGAGTTCTAGCAACAGCTTGTGATATACTTCGAGCAAACCACCCAATCGTTTAGCACCACCACCCTTTTGACCAGCCTACTTTATGCCAGTGATAATGATCACCCCTTCTCCCTTCTCACTAAACTTTCTATCCTTTTACCCCTACCCATTCCTATCCTTTCTGGAAATTTTTCTTTTCGACCCAAAAATTTGGCTCCTGCGCCTCCCTACTTGCGTCGTACTCTGTGACTTCTCTCATCCGGCTAGGCCTCTCACGGCGGTAGGAAGGTAGGATGGACATAGGAGAACCTTCTGGCCTCAAGGACGACTTCCTGGCATTGTCTCGATCACTTGTTCTTCAGAAACCCACAAAGATTGGTTCTTCCAAACTATCAGATTTTGTGGTTAACACAGGCGTGACGGAGAAGGGACTGTCGACTACTGGGGCATGGAAGAAAAAATTGTAATACTCCTCCTCCTTCAGTCGTCCTTAAGCACTATCCAAATGCAATGAAAGAGGGAGTTATCTCCCCCCAGGGAAATCCTTAATGCAAGTGTGAACAATTGGTCTTATGCTCTTATTGGATTCTTTTAAAACAAACGACCGACATTCCCAGTGAGGAATGCCTAGGCCATGACTCGATGGAGTCATAAGGGCTTGGAGCGAGTCTTACTGAGGGAAGATGACACTTTCCTGTTCAAATTTGGAAAAGAATGTCATTTGCCAGAAATAACAGAACAGGGTCCGTAGCACATAGGTAACCAACCAATCTTTTTACAACGATGGAGACCAGGCTTGGAGATAGGCAGAAGTGCGATTGAGACTTTCCCTCTGTGGGTACATCTGTACAATGTGCCGATGAAGCTTTGGACTCTTGAGGGCCTGAGTTATGAGGCTAGTTTTTTAGGGCCTGATTAGTTGGATGTTAATTAATGGAACAAAATACAACGGAAGGGAACGGTTTATAATGGAATGGAATTTAATATAGTGATATGTTGTTTGGGAAGGATGGAAGGGCTTATAATATAATGTAATAAAATGTTGTTTGGATGATGGATGGAATAGAATGTGATGTATAATAAATGACTATTATACCCCTTATATTAAAATGATTATTCCAGAAAATTTATTATTTTATTATTAATTAT
>JANQBM010003415.1:0-13062 GCA_025594535.1 Erythroxylum domingense | reverse complement strand
TAAAGTTAATAAGTAAATAGTTATAGTTAAAATTATGAATTAAATTAATTACAAAATTTTAATTTACTTAAGTTAATATATAAAAATTATTAAATTAATAAAGTAGTGGGTGGGCCGCGGGTCGGGCCCACCCACAATTTCACTTTCATGGGCCACAGATCGGCCCGTGGCTCATGAAGCATGGGTCATGGTCCGGTCTAGGGGCAGGTTTGGCCTGGCCAAACTTGTTGACCACGGGGCTAAGTCGGGCCGGGCCGAAATTGACATCCCTAATTATGGAGCGCTTAAAATAATTATTCAAAAGGGAAGGAAACAGTCACGCACAATAACCTCTATCATACGGGCAAGACCAACCTATATTTAGATGTAGGTTATAGACTTTAGACCAAAGAAGGGGAGACAAAAGACTCTCACAAGTTATAAATATGATTATTATTGGTGATAGAAGTTGTAGCATTTCTCAGTTGAAGTGGTCAATTTAGTATCAGCGCCGTTCTTAACATTTTATAAGCTCTGGGAGAAGTAAAATAAAGGCCCCAATAAATTGGCAATATACAAACATGTAAACTTTAAAAAGATATTTTTATTATTAAAATTTAATATTCATACATAAGTGACCCAATTTATAAGTCTACATATTCAACAAAATATTAAATGATCATAACATCAACTAATAATATCTTGCAAATATTATTTTGTCAAGTTATTAAATCAAATATTTTTAGTAACTTTTGAATTTAATTAACATTAGTGATTTTTTAATAAAAATTTCTTTTCATAGGAATTAACATAATGGTAAATGTAGTAATCTAATGCTACCAACCTCATCATTATCATCATCATCATCATCACCCAGTCTGAAATCCCGCTTAAAGCGAAGTCTAGGGAGTTCTGATAGTATGTAACCTACCTCTACAGAGTAGAAAGGTTATTTCCGGTAGACCCACATGCAAATGTGACAATGAAAAAAGAAAACAAAAAAAGTACGTAGTATAGTAATAATATAACAAAAAATTACAAATAATTGATGCAGGTTAAAAAAAAGAAAAAACTAAAATAAATAAATAATTCATTTATTTTACTCAAAAAAACATAAAAGAAGTCATAAAATAACTAAATACATTAAAAAAATACTTAGAATATAGTAATAATAAATAATTTAAATAAAATTTTAATTATTTATTAAAATTTTTTAGGTATTCCCTATCTTTTCTTCTTGCTTTAGTAGAAGAACAAACTAGTGAAAGTAGGTTTTATGTTGAAAATGAAGAGAGAAGAAGAGGAACAAGAGATTTATATTCTTATATTTTCATAAACTTTTAACTTAATCTTAGTTCTTCTAGTTAGATAAACGAAGAGTAGATTAAGTCTAAGCTATAAACTAAGAGTAGGTTAAGTCTAAGCTCATTTTTGGATAATATAGCTTTATAGAAGTCCTATTCGTGTATGTTGATATTAAGAGCAAGAGGAAGAACAAAATTGAGCTTGGATTTATAAGTAAATAGGTGTGTAATATGTTTATAGTTTTTGTAAAAATGGGCTGTATTATTTGATTTTGTGTGTATAAATGCTTGTTTCTATTCATTGTGAATGTGGTAAAAATAATTTGTGATTGAAATCATGTTTACTTTGTAAGAATTCTGTAGCTTTGATGTTAATGAAAAACAAAAAATTTAAGAATCATGAAAATGTGAAATATGTAAGCATCGAAAATTTTCTTGTGTGGGCAAGATAGATACCATTTCCTTCATCACATGCATGTTAACTTATAGCCTTCTCCCGGCTGCTCGCTTATGGCATATGAGCTCCAAAAAATGGACTCGTTTTGTTTATAATGTAAACTTCAGTTTTGCCATTTTGTTCTATGGGATTGCCTTGAGCTATATTGTTTTGTACTTTGTGTGATTTGCTGAGCATGATTTATAATTGAATGCTTTGTTTGATGATTGTAAAATATATGATATGGATTATGTGATTGTAAATTTAAAATAACTGTTCTGTGAATTGGATTTGTGTGTGTGTATATATATATATATAGATATATATATATATATACTTGGTTATGTGTGTGTGGCTCATCACCAAAGGTTATAATCGTATTAGCCACTGAGCTTCCCAGCTCACCCCATTATCTTTCCACTCCTCAGGTGCAAAAATAACAAATCAATGTTGAACCTTGCAAAACTTCAGTTGACTCCAAAAATTTCTATTTTTGTAACTAAGTTTGTTCAGAAACTTTTGATACTCTAGAAGCATATCAAGCATGAGCATTCATGATTGTATTTTTGTATTATGCTACTGAAGTGGATTTTGTTCGTAATTGAAGTTATGTATGAACCTTGTAACATCTGAGAAATGAAATTTTGTCTTTTGGAGAAATGAATGAAAGAAGGGTTGAAGAACGTCTTTTGTATATATGCAGAAAATTTCTTTTCTGTTAGTATTATGGTGTTGGGAATAAATTGTAAATTGTTTAATGGCTTTTGGATAGATTTTCTTATGCAAATGGTTAAACTGGGAGTTTTGTACGTATGGATTATACTGTTGGTTTCGGGTCTTTTGGAAATTGCATAGAAGTATATATAGATGAGAGAAAATAAGAGAATAAGGGGATAAAAATGTGTTCTGAAACTTTTAATGAATAAACTATATTGATCTAGGCAAAATTAGACAAAATTTCTTCATAAAAGTTGTAGGTCTTTTGCTTAGCTTTCTAACGACATAAAGTTTATAATTTTTGGACTTCAGGATTGAAAGTTAAGATAAATTGAAGAAAGAGCGTGCAGTCATGGATGTTGCGATCCTGTACAAGCACAATCAAGATGAACCCCACTATTTACCAAACACGGCCGTGACTTTTTGATTGTCACAGTCATGACATTTTCAAAGTCACGCCTGCGACTTTTTTCACACCTCTTTGTTTATTTTATTCATTATTGGTTTGTTTATTTGTTTGACTCTCAATCTAATTTATTTTGATGTCTATTTTATTTTATTTGTTTGTGTATTTGTTTTTACTCCCACCAAGAATTTAATTATTTTTATTTTGATGTTAATTATATATATGTACTTTTATTTTAAAAGTCCTCTAATTTTTAATGCCTTGTCGCCATAAAATAAGACCCGAAACCCAGGGCTAACGTCTTTGGTATCAAAGCCCAAGGTTTTCTAAGGATTCCTAGGCTTAGAATATGTTATACTATGAAATATATAATGTGTGATAAAATGATTGTATTGCTAAAATTTGTCAAATTTCTTGTTTGCACTGTTGAGTTTATTGATTGCATTTAGTAACATATATATCATGCATACATGTAGGAAATAAGATTAAAATGAAAATTATGTGAAATGATAAAGTTTTATTAAAGGATTAAAATCCCACCTTGTTGAAGAACACGAGGAGTTATGCAAGGATCTGTTGCACCTGACTCTTCACCAAGAGAGGAGGGTACTGATGAGTGTAGAGCCCCAGTAATTGCTGTGGTGACCGTAGGGCAGGAAAGCGAGCCCTTTCAACTAAAAACGTAGGAATCTCCTCTTCCTTTCTAGTAAATGCCAAATCCTTTTGATCCCAGAATGTTCCAAGCCTTTGCTCAGGCTTTTGTTCAGGCCATAGGCCAGATGTCATCAACTTTTACCCCAGCACCGGTTAAGATAGGGAGATAATTTGATAAGTTGAGGAAATATGGCACAGTCGACTTTTATGGAACAACTGATCCAAAGGAAGCTGAGCCTTAGTTGAGGAAGACAGAAAGAATACTGGAATAGATGGACTGTGGGGATGAGGAAAAGATTGTGTATACTACAAGCTTGCTACAGGGTGATGCCTTGCATTAGTGGGAAAGTGTACCAGGGAGTTAGTTAAAGCTACTAGTGTTAACATAGAAAGATTTCCAAGCTATCTATAAGAAGAAATATCTATCTGAGGTGTATATCTAGCAGACGTAGAGGGAGTTTTTAAGTCTCACCCAGAGGGAGATGACAATGAGTGATTATGAACACAGATTTACACAATTGTCTCGATATACAACTGAGCTGATGATGAGCGAGGTGGCTAAGTGCTGAAGGTTTGAAGCGAGATTGCATTTGGCCATCAGAGAAAAAGTGGTGGTGCAAAATTTTTGCGACTTTCAATTGCTGGTAGAGGCTACTTTAAGGGTTGAAAATGTGGAAAACATAAAAAGTGCAGTGAACAGAAAGAAAGGGAAGAGAACAACTTAGCAGTGGAGGTAGTGCGCCTATGTTAAGAAGGAGAGCCAAAACTTTCCCTGCACCGTCTAAGGTTAGAAGCAGTGGTTCAAGTAGGCCCAAATCGACGAGAACTATTTTTCTTCAAGCCTTGACTGTAGGAGGCAGTAGAAGAGGATAGGGGAATAAGCCATCATTTCCATAATGTGACCATTTTGGCCAATTCCATGAAAGGGAGTGTTATCGACTGACTGGAGCTTGCTTTAATTGTGGAGAAAAAGGGTATATAGCTAGAGAGTGTCCGCAATATGCTAGACAGGAGGGAACTCAAATGCAAGCTTCAAAAAGGACTAAGACTGTGGAAATTAAGTCTACAACTGAAGTGGGCAGTTCTAGTGGAGCCAAGAAAGTAAATCCTCTAGAACAATCGAAAGGGCAAGCACTAGTTAGAGTATTTACAATGATGAGGGAGGAAGCAGAAGTAGCTCCAGAGGTTGTGACTGGTATGGTTAAATTGTTTCATAATGACATTATTGTTTTCATTGATCCGAGGTCTAACCACTCATTTATTTCGTCAAGTATGATTTTGGATGATAGAAAATTGAGTTTATTAGATAGTCCTTTGATGGTTAATACCTCGATTGTTCAGTATGTCATTATTAGTCATGATTATTGAGAGTGAAATATATATTGGTGAGGTAAAATTAGTGGTGGATTTAATGCCATTGGAGATGAAGGGATTGGATGTGATTTTGGGTATCAACACCTTAGAAACATATAATGCCAATTTGACAGTCGAGTTTGAATTGGACAAAGAGGAAAAGGTGGTGTCTGCGGGAGATAAAAAGGCAAGCCCACCTAGAATCATTTCAGCTATAACAGCAGAGAAATGATGAAGAAAAGGTATGAAGCATTCTTGGCATGTGTTAAACACGAAGGTAGATAAGGAAAAATTAGAAAACATTCCTGTGGTCAGGGAATTTCCAAATGTCTTTCCGGAGGAACTACAGTACCACCACTTAGAGAGATTAAGTTCACCATAGAGCTTCTTTCAGGCATAGAACCAGTATCTATTCCACCTTATTAAATGGCTTTGACAAAATTGAAGGAGCTTAAAGAGCAGTTAGAAAATTTTTTATTAGGCTTAGCTATTCACCTTGGGGAGCTCCAGTTCTTTTTGTGAAAAAGAAAGATGGATCCTTGAGGATGTGTATGGATTACAGGAAGCTCAGTCATGTTACTATCAAGAATAGATATCCTCTCCCATGCATAGATGATTTTTTTTGATCAACAGTAAGGAGCAAAAGTCTTCTCCAAGATAGACTTGAGATCGGGTTATCATCAATTGAGAATAAAGGAGTCTGATGTGTCAAAGATTGCTTTCAGACCACGATATGGGCATTTTGAGTTCTTGATCATGCCCTTTGGATTAATTAATGCCCCTGTAGTCTTTACGGACCTAATGAATAGAGTCTTTAAACCTTTCCTATACCAATTTATTATAGTTTTTATTGATGATATACTGGTTTATTCCAAGAGTGACAAGGAGAATGAAGAACATTTAAGGATTGCCTTGGAGACATTGAGAACAAAGGAGTTGTATGCCAAATTCTATAAATGTGAATTTTGGCTAAAGGAAGTGGTGTTTCTTCGACACATCATTTCAAAAAAAGGAGCACATGTGGATCCACAAAAAATAGATATTGTCATTAGATGGGAAGCACCTAAGAATGTAGCAGAAGTGAGGAGTTTCTTAGGATTGGCCGATTATTATAGACAATTTGTAGAAGGTTTTTCCATTATTACAGCTCCACGTACCAAATTGACAAGGAAGAGTCAGAAGTTTGTGTGGACAGAAGAATGTTAGAGGAGCTTTGAGCATTTGAAAAAGAAGCTTATAACTACACCAATTTTGACTTTGCCTTTTGGTAGTGATGGATATAGTATATAATGATGCCTCGAGGAAAGTATTGGGCTACGTATTGATGTAAAAAGATAAAGTGATTGCCTATACTTCCAAGCAATTAAAATCATATGAGATGAATTATCCCACGTATGAGTTAGAATTGGCTGCTATAATCTTTTCATTGAAAATATAGAGACATTACTTTTATAGAGTCACCACCATGGTATTTACAGACCACAAGAGTTTTAAATATTTAATGAGCCAAAAAGAGTTAAATTTGAGGCAAAGAAGGTGGTTTGAATTATTAAAGGGTTATGACTTGATGATAGATTACCACTCAGAGAAAGTTAATGTTGTAGCAGATGAACTGAGCAGGAAATCTACTATAGTGTACATGAATACGATATATCTTCCTTTATTAAAGGAATTAGCCAAATTGAAGGTGACGTTGAGGCAAATCGAATCTGGTGGTATATTAGCAAATTTTGGAATAGGGATATTGTTAAATGAGAAGATTAAGTAATTGTAGGAACAAGATGAATACTTGGGCAAGCTCAATGAAGAAATTAAAAATGGTAAGCCCTTTGAAATAGGAATAAGAGGAGATGGATTGATGGTGCTAGGCAACAGATTGTGTATTTCGGATATGTAAGAGTTGAAGGATGAAATTCTTGATGAGGCACATAATACTCCATATGTAATGCATCTGGGGAGTACCAAAATGCATAGAGATTTAAAAGAACACTTCTGGTGGAGAGGAATGAAGAAAGATGTTGCAGAGTATGCTGGAAAATGCTTGGTATGTCAACAAGTTAAAGAAGAACATTAAGCACCCATTAGTAAGCTTAAGCCCTTATCTATTCTTGAATAGAAGTGGGATAAAATTACAATGGATTTCTTAATGGGATTACCAAGGACCAACAAGAAGCATGACGCAATATGGGTGATTGTTGATAAGCTAACTAAGTCAGCACATTTCTTGCCGATTAAACTAACAGATTCTTTTAATGCCTTGGCCAAGAAATACATAGATGAAATAATCAGACTTCGTGGGATTCCATGTAACATCCCCTTACCAATGGGAAGGGTAAAATAGTCATTTGGAATAGGTTATAAGTGCTTAAAATTGTTTTGATATGTTCATGCATACAATAGTGAATTTTACACATGTAAATGACTATACATTTATTCATAACATTTCCCGGTATAGTTGTGAAGAAATGTGAATTTATGAAGTGAATATGATTTATGTGTATAAAAAATTATGTTGGAGAGGGTCATTTTGGTTTTCTGATTTTTAGTAAATTTTAGAAATTTTTCAGGAAATTTTCGGGGTCATTTTTGGACTAGGAAAAATGCCAAGTGGCAGAATAAGGGTTTACCAGTAGTGGAAATGACTGTCCAATGGCACTGGAAATTTAGACACATGAATTTAGGAATTTTTGATATGAGCCATTGGAATTTTGGAGAAAAATTGGAATTGAATTGGAAAGAAACTAATAAAGGCTTGAGAGTATGACATATGGTAAGTGACACATGTCACTTGCCTACATGACCACCTTACTTGTTTATTAAATTTTTGATTTTTTAGTGATGTGGCACACCGCCCTCTCGGGACATGGACTCGGATATCACCATCGATATCGGGTTCGGGTCCAGCGGGAGTGGGGTGTTACATTCCAAGTTCTAGTCTCAGATAGAGATCACAGATTCACATCCAGATTCTGGGAAAGTTTGCAAGAGGCTTTGGGAACTAAGTTGCATTTTATCACAACTTTCCATCTGCAAACTGACGGCCAATCAGAGGGAACAATAAGGACATTGGAGGCAATGTTAAGAGCTTGTGTTATGAACTTCAAGGGTTCATGGGATGATCATTTGCCTTTAATTGAGTTTGCTTACAACAATTCTTACCACTCAGGAATTGAAATGGCTCTTTATGAAGCTCTATATGGTAGGAGGTGCATAACTCCTATTTGTTGGGATGAGGAAGGTAAAAGAAAGCTTTTAGGGCCTGAATTGGTACAAGCTACAGTCGACAAGATTAAATTGGTGAAACAGAGACTCAAGGCAGCTAAAGACAAGATGAAGAGCTATATAGACACACACAGGAAGGAGATGGAATATGAAGTTGGAGATAAAGTATTTCTTAGAGCCTCACCATAGAAAGGAGTCTTAAGATTTGGTAAAAAGGGTAAGCTCAGTCTAAGATACATAGGTCCTTATGAAATTATTGAGAAGATTAGCCTCTCGCCTATAAGTTAGCCTTGCCGCCAGAGTTATCCAAGATTCATAATGTCTTCTATGTATCAATGCTAAGGAGATATAGATCGGATCCTTCGCATATATTCCAACCTTCGGAGGTTCAATTAAGGGGGGATTTGACTTGTGAAGTACAACCAGTGGCAATTTTAGATTTAAAGGAAAAGTTCTTGAGAAATAAGAATGTGAAGCTAGTTAAAGTTTTATGAAAGAATCACGCAAGAAAGGCAGCAATATGGGAATCTTTGGAAGATATAAAGGAGAAGTATCCATACCTGTTTGTAGACTCAGGTAAGAATTTAAAGGTCAAAATTCTTTAAGGGGGAGAAATGTTAGACCCCAAATTATTCTTAGAATTTATTTTATTAAATTAGCAAGTATGAATATAAATTAAAAATTTTGAATTAGAAATTGTTGGAGTTTGATTAGGTATATAATGAATTACTTATGGTTGCATGGATTAAAAGGAAGAGTTAGAATAAAGTTAAGGAGTTAGAAGCATTAGATTAAATATGAAAGGGTAAGTTTGGAAAGACAAAATTTTGTCTTAAAATAATAAGAAAAGAAGAAAAGAGAGTCGTGTATAGTAAGAAAGAAAATAGAGAAATTCGTAGAAGGACGTAGAAGAAGAGAAGGAGAAACCGAAGCATAGAAAGAAAGAAAAGTGAGGAAGAAGAAGAAAGAAAAGGGTTCAGCTGAAAATTTTTAGGTATTCCCTATCCTTTCTTCTTGCTTTAGTAGAAAAAGAAACTAGTGAAAGTAGGTTTTATGTTAAAAATGAAGAGAGAAAGAAGAGGAACAAGAGATTTATGTTTTTAGATTTTCATAAACTTTTAACTTGATCTTAGTTCTTCTAGTTAGATAAACTAAGAGTAGATTAAGTCTAAGCTCATTTTTGCATAATATAGCTTTATGGAAGTCCTATTCGTGTATATTGATTGAAAGAAAATATGTTTGTTTGAAGGAAATCAAGAGCAAGAGGAAGAACAAATTTGAGCTTGGATTTATAAGTAAATAGGTGGGTAATATGTTTATAGTTTTCGTGATGATGGGATGTATTATTTGATTTTGTGTGTATAAATGCTTGCTTTTATTCGTTCTGAATATAGGAAAAATAATTTGTGATTGAAATCATGTTTACTTTGTAAGAATTCTACTACTTTGATGTTAATGAAAAGCAGAAAATTTAAGAAACATGAAAATATGAAATTTGTAAGCATCGAAAATTTGCTTATGTGGGCAAGAGAGATACCATTTCGTTCATCACGTGCTCGTTAACCTATATCCTTCTCCCAGCTGCCCACTTATGGCATATGAGCTCCGAAAAATGGACTCATTTCGTTCATAATGTAAACTTTGGTTTTGCTATTTCGTTCTATGGGATTATCTCAAGCCATATTGTTGTGAACTTTATGTAATTTGCTGAGCATGATTTATAATTGAATGCTTTATTTGATGATTGTAAAATATATGATATGAATTATGTGATTGTAAATTTAAAATAAGTGTTACGTGAATTGGATTTATGTATACATATATATATATGCTTGGTTATGTGTGTATGGCTCATCACCGAAGGTTATAACCATATTAGCCACTGAGCTTCCCAGCTCACCCCAATATCTTTCCACTCCTTAGTTACAGAAATAGCAGATCAACTTTGAACATTGCAAAATCTTCGGCTGACTCCAAGAATTTCTATTTTTGTAACTAAGTTTGTTCAGAAACTTTTGGTACTCTATAAGCATATCAAACATGAGCATTCATGATTTTATTTTTGTATTATCCTACTGATGTGGCTTTTGTTCATAATTGAAGTTATGTATGAACCTTGCAACATCTGATAAATGAAATTTTGTCTTCTGGAGAAATGAATGAAAGAAGGGTTGAAGAACTTTTTTTCTATATGTGCAGAAAATTTCTTTTCTGTTAGTGTTATTATATTGGGAATAAATTGTAAATTTTTAATGGCTTTTGGATAGATTTTCTTAAGCAAATGGTTAAACTAGGAGTTTTGTATGTATGGATTGTACTGTTGGTTTCGGGTCTTTTGGAAATTGCATAGAAGTATATACAGATGAGAGAAAATAAGATAATAAGGGGATAAAATGTATTATGAAACTTTCAATAAATAAACTGTATTAATCTAGATAGAATTAGACAATTGTCTTCATGAAAGTTGTAGCTCTTTCTGTTAGCATTCTAACAACATAAATTTTATAATTTTTGAACTTCGGGATTGTAAGTTATGATAAATTGAAGTAGGAGTGTGCAGTCATGGATGTTATGCATGATCGCGACGAACCCTACTATTCACCAAAAGTTTCACCGCCGTGACTTTTTGATTGTCATGCCCATGAGTTTTTTCACTTCTTCTCTTTTTTATTTTATTTATTATTAATTTTTTTATTTGTTTGACTCTTAATCCGATTTATTTTCATGTCTATTTTATTTTATTTGTTAGTGTATTTGTTTTTACTCTCACCAAGAATTTAATTCTTTTTATTTTAAAGTTAGTTATATATATATATACACTTTTATTTTAAAAGTCCTCTGATTTTTGACGGTTTGTCTCCATGAAATAAGAACCAAAATCCGGGGCCAACAAGAAACTATAGAGTGACCCCTAAACTAGGATCGATTAACTGTATTGGACTAAAGGAGGGGCTCTACCTATTGTAGGGATTAGGGCATAGACTGTTAAGAAAATTTTTCTTATCCTAGGATTTCAAGAAGCGACAACATGAGATAATCTTAAACAAAACCCCAATTTGAACAAAATAGTCAGTAGCAAGAAGTTTGATGAGAAGGGGCTAAGAGGTTTTGTTTTTGGTGTGATTATATCCCTTAATTTAAGTGCAAAAGGAGACAATTTAAGCTATACATGGTAGAAAGAGATAATAGAATCAAAAAGGAAACAAATTAGGGAAGCTGAAGAAGAACAAAGGACCCTTAATATATCTTTCTAAGAAAAAATAGGAGGGAAGGATTAAGATGAGTATAAGAAAATGCTTGTAAAAGGTTACCACTAAAGGAAACCTATATAAATACTAATTAATGATGAAAGTACCTACAATTTCTTAGATGAGGAGATAGCAAGAAGAAGTTAAGGACATTTGGAGAACATATTGGGCATTCAAATCATATTAAGAAAGGGGTTAAAGCTACATTGCCACCAAAAGTATAAGGGATTCGTATGGAGCATATAAAAGGAGTCCTTTATAACATACACCTTGATTATTTCCCTGGGAAGTTACGACTTAGTACTAAACGTGTAGTGGCTAGAAACTTTAAATAATGTATTATGTAACATTAAGAAGAGGTCCATAATGCCTCACTAAGGAGGGTAGGTAGTTACATTATTGGGAAATTCGGACTAAAAAGACAAGAAGATTTTCTAACAATGGGGTAAATAAGATGCTCAAAGGTTCTAAATTAGGAGTGTCATGTATGGTGCAACTAATTTTGCAACATCCTACTACCATAGAGCACATACCCAAAATTTCAAGAGCATAATCTATGATAATGGTATGTTAGAACAAAACAATTCCAACTTACACATGGCATCAACTAACATCATTTAAAAGTTAGCAAATTTTAAAAACCATTCATTGTATGAATCCACAAAATTTACACTATTTCCTTTAGACAATTACTTATATAACCTCATACAGGTTTTAACAAAACAACAAAAAAAAACACAACACTTCTAGAGCCAGCTAACAGACCTCTGAGCCATAACAAAATCCAAAAGGGTCCTTTAGTCCTGTCTAAGAACTAGGCCTCCTGTCTCGTACCTGAAAAAAACACATTGCAATTTTTATGAGTTTTGCGAACGCAATGAGTGAACCATCATCGATGATTTCACTGTATCACATACACATAATACATATTTCACAGACACTCATTCAGATCAAAAACACATTCTAGATGTTCACACAATATGGGATATCATAAGATCACAAAATTCACATTACTAAGTATAGCAAAACAAATCACATCAATTTATTACTCATTCAGCTTTGCAATCATTCAATAAATTTCAGTTATGCATGAGACTCAAATTCTTTCTTATTGTTGTGACTTAGTGCCTATCATATACTTGTACAAATATTGGCCCACAGGCTCAGTTAGAACAAAATCATGGAGCATAGCTCTACGTGTAGAACATATATCATAGAGCAAAGCTCTACGTGGAAGCTCTTCAAACTGGCTACTCAAATAACAATGCCTTTATTTAAGCATGCATTTTATGAAGTGCATTAAATACTGAATATGTCATATATCACAATCTTATTCAAATGCTCAGACACATTTTTTACAGTCAGCGGACATAAGTCCGGCATTCAACTTTTGTTAAAAATCAAATGTCATTTAAAAATTCATATCAAATCAGAACACTTACAATACATGCCCAACTATTAAACTCCTCAGACCTCAGGTCCGGAATCTAGAAACAACTCACAAGCAGTTCAATGATATTGGAATTTTAACAAATCAAATTAAATTCAAATCAAATCAACCCTAGTAAATCATCTAGGTTGACTTACTGTACGCTCCAAGAAGCTATTGCCTGGATGGTCCGGTAATGTCCGACTAGCGTCCAATGTGCTCCTCTATAACATACACAACACATTCACAAATATCACATTGTTGCACAAATGTGCAAGTGTTCTTTTATGCACATCAATGTATAGAATGTATGC
>JANQBM010003342.1:0-13071 GCA_025594535.1 Erythroxylum domingense | reverse complement strand
GTGGAGTCGTGTCATAATTACCACTTTAATTAAACTAAACCTCTCTGTGGGATCGACCCTAAAGTACTGCAATTGCACGACGTACTCTTGCGTCACTACGGTAATTTTAGGTATTCTTTGTACGTGTTGGATATAATTTTATATACCTAGAATACGCGTATCAACTTGCTCCAGGTTAGGTCGTTATTTCCATTGAAGAGTGTAGTGACTAGAATAGCTCCAGGATTCTCTGTGTTGGTGATGGAATGCGTATCTAGGTGAAGGTTTTATGTGGGGTTGCTTGCCTCAGTATCGTCGGCCATGTTGGAAATTTTAGGGTAGGTTAGTATGGATCAGATCTTAAGGCATTGATACCATGAAAAATAGTGTAAAGGTAGATGACGAAATGTTTTTGTCAACATAATGTCGGTGAGTACAGAAGGGATATTCTTATACTAATGCTAGAGGAAGGCTATTGGCTAGAGTATCTATGTTCTAGAAGCTTAATAACAGAAAAGGACACTAGACAGCTGTGGCACATCTAGTGTACTGTACAAAAGGACTGAATGAAAAAATAAAAATGATTGTGGTTGTGCATGAGTTTATTGTGTTGGTCTTGTGTGGCCCATGTGTGCATTTCAATAGCTCTCGTAGCCCATGCCTAAAATGCAACATTAACATACTTCAGCTACCCATGCCCAAAACGCAGCATTCCACACACTCAACATTTTAACAGCTCTCAATTGGTTTAAGAAACTTTAGAAAACCCTTAAATCATTAAATTTTTTTGAAAGAACTTCTTGAGTTTTTCAAATTTCCATAAAAATCCTTCCCTTAAACTTCGTTAAAAAATAACAATGAAATAAATAAGACATGAATATCATACGTGAACTAATCAAATGTTACTTAAGTGATGATTCAATCTAACTAAATTTGAACCAAACTAATTAAAATTAACTCAAATTAATAATTTATTATAATTATCTTAAATTATTAATTTAGGCTAAGTTTAATTAACTCGAGTTGGGTTTAAGAGCCTAGTTAGATCTTCATATCAATGTCATTTGATTAGTATGATATCCATATCATATATATTTTATCGTAATTTTTTTAGTTGCAGTCTATGAGGAGTTTTTATGAAAAATTAAAAACTATGATTTTTTGTAGAATTTTAAAGATTATAGAAATTTTGAAATTATAAGGGTGTCTTTTACCCTAAAAAATTAATCATTACAATTATAAATATTTCATTCTTATAATTTATGCCACTTTGATATATTGAAAGTCATCAAATTTCATAATACTAAGATAATTGTTAATTAAGATAAAATGAAATGATATAAGATTGGATCTTGGTGTTAGCGAAAATGTCAATAATAATTAAATTGGAAAGGCTTATCTGAAAATAAAGCGTCGTGAAAAATTAGTGCCCTAAGTCGAAAATTCCCCATCTACGGTGCAGCAGGACGACGGGATCCGACCTCAAGGTTAACACCTTCTCCACCAACTTTAGTACACTCCAAAGGGAGGAGTAGGAACTGTCTCTAAGAATTAATAAAAACAGACAAATAGAATAGACAAGATAAACTTATGTATTTTTATTTTGAGAGAGTAAGAAGATGTGTAAAATATATAAGTGATTTGGAAGAGTGAAAGTGAGTGTTGGAAGAGTGGAGGTGAGAAACCCTCCTCACCATCAACATTTATATGAACGTTGATAACATTCACATGAACGTTGGTGAACGTTCACATGAACGTTGTCAACGTTCATGTTAACGTGACAACGTTCATGTTAACGTTTGGACCAACGTCTAGAATGCCCCACTTGGTCTAAACTAAAGAAACAAACTGTAAAAATAAAATTGATGAACAATCAGGTGAACTAAGTCTTAAACCTGTTGTCTTAAGAAATTCAAAGACATACCTGCTAAAGAGTTAACAACCTCACAATGCCCTGGTGTCATGATCGCTCTAGAGAGATATCCCAAATACTCTCATAGGAGGGTGGCTAGCCCCCCACAATCACGTAGGTGACTCCATCAAGTGTGTATTGCTCACACCACCCAAACTTGAGCCATATAACTCACTAAGGATTATACAATCTAACATCATAAAACACAATAAAGTCATGCTAGGGATGCAATTTAACAATTGAATATATCTCAGTATTATATCACAAACAAAGTACAAGTAAGTAGTCACCTTATAACTTCATTTGACTCTTTTAACTTGGTTTCCCAAGATGGGTATCCATCACGAGGTTACTACACAGTTGGGCTTAACCCTATCCCTTTAGCATGCTCTAAAATTAGGTCCAGGTAGCTTAAGAGTATTCATCTATGATGGTTAGGAAAAATTGAGATCCATTTAGGGTACGTACTCTGTAAGGCCCCCATAGGTCTATGTGTAGGACTTCAAAGGGTTTAGAGGTTTGTATTTTGTGTTTAGGAAAGGGTTTTCTGTGTTGTTTAGCCATAGGACAGATTTGACAGTCGGCTAAATTGGATTTGAAAACTTTGACTTCATTGATATGTTGCATCTTTTCTTTGGAAACATGTCCCAATCTAGTATGCCAGGTATTAACAGAAATAGAAGCACTAAAAACAATATTTTTGGTTTGATAGAAATCTAGGGAAGGGCCTCTCAAGGCTCCTGAGGGTAATAGATTATTCTTTGTCAACTCATACAGCCCACGTCTGGCCTTGATAACCGCGATAACATTGTTAATTTGTAGGTCGTACAAAAACTAGTCATTAGATATGAAAATAGCAGCAATGTTATTTTGTGTTGTGAGTTTGTGCATAGAGAGCAGGTTCTTAAAAAAGTTGGGAATGTGTAGGATTTCATCAAGTGTAATGTTTTCCCCAATAGTTGCTTAACACAAGTGTTTCACTTATTTCTTTGTGCCATCTGGGAGTGTTACTGGTTCATACACATTGTTCATTTCATATTTATGGCAAAAACAAATATCTGTGACCATATGTGAAGAAGCACCTGAATCAACCAACCACATGCATTATTGTAGATCATGTTATTACCTACAAAATTTGCAAGCCCACCAAATTTTACCTCACCCATGGCCTTTCCTTTAATAGCTCTGGATATTTCCTGCTGAATGAAGGTGGCCAAACCTTGTGGGAATTGTCCATTCCTTTCACTTTGCTCATTGAGTTCTTGTTGCGGGTCTGCAGGAGTATCAGTGGTTGCAACGAGGTTTGCTTTGCTTTTCTGGCCAATTAGCTCTTTTTACCAGTCCGGTATACTGTGGATCTTGAAGCAAGTTTCGATGGTATACCCTATTTTCTCACATTTTTTCGCAATATTTGTCTTCTTTCTTTGTGAATGTTTTCTTGTTGTTTCTGGTACCCTTCTTAGTATTGAAGTTGGTTTGTCTTGCCATCATTGCTACATTTAAGTTAGTGTCGTGGTTGGAGTTTACCCCTTTTTGCCTTTCCACGGTTTGCATCATAGCAAAAGCTTTATTTACCATGGGTAAGGGTTCCATAAGCATGACTTGGTTGACTACATGTTCATAATCCTCATTTAACCCATCAGGAATTGCACCAGTCTATGCGTATTTTTCCTTTATAATAATAGCTTTGCCGTATCACTAGTGCATGTAGGTGTAGGACTTAGGCTAGCTAAATCATCCTAGAGCTTCTTTAGCTTTCTGTAATATGCATAAATGGTGAGGTTACCTTGTTTAAAAGAACTAATCTCTCTTTCTATCAGATACAACAATGGCTCATTTGCCTCTCCGAACCTCTCTCTCAGTTCATCCCAGAGCTCTTTGGTAGTGGAGTATGACAGGAAAGCATCACTTAGCTCCTTGATCATGGAGTTGAATGTCCAAGACTTCATCATTGAGTCTGCACGTTTCCATCTGGTGAGGAGAACTCTATCTTCTGTGGGTTGTGTGTAGGTTATATCGATGAAGGAGAGCTTATCTTTGGCGCATAGGGCTATCACTATAGACTTGCTCCAAGTTAGGTAGTTATTTCCATTAAAGAGTGTAGTGAATAGAATAGCTCCAAGATTCTCTATGTTGGTGATGGAATATGTATCTAGGTCAAGCTTTTGTGTGGGGTTGCTTGCCTCACTATCGTCAGCCATGTTGGACATTTTAGGGTAGGTTAGTGTGGATCAGATCTTAAGGCTCTGATACTATGAAAAATAGTGTATAGGTAGATGAAGAAATGTTTTTTTCAACATACTTTCAGTGTGTACAGAAGGGATATTCTTATACTAATGCTAAAGGAAGGCTATTGGCTAGAGTATCTATATTCTAGAAGCTTAATAACAGAAAAGGACACTAGACAGCTGTGACACATCTGGTGTACTGTACAAAAGGACTGAATGAAAAAATAAAAATGATTGTGATTGTGCATGAGTTTATTGTGTTGGTCTTGTGTGGCCCATGTGTGCATTTCAATAGCTCTCGTAGCCCATGCCTAAAATGCAACATTAACATACTTCAACTACCCATGCCCAAAACGCAACATTCCACACACTCAGCATTTTAACAGCTCTCAAATGGTTTAAGAAACTTTAGAAAACGCTTAAATCATTAAATTTTTTTGAAAGAACTTGTGTTTTTCAAATTTCCATAAAAATCCTTCCCTTAAACTTCTTTAAAAAATAACAATGAAATAAATAAGACATGAATATCATACGTGAACTAATCAAATGTTACTTAAATGATGATTCAATCTAACTAAATTTGAACCAAACTAATTAAAATTAACTCAAATTAATAATTTATTATAATTATCTTAAATTATTAATTTAGGCTAAGTTTAATTAACTCAAGTTGGGTTTAAGAGCCTAGTTAGATCATCATATCAATGCCATTTGATTAGTTAATATATGACATCTGTACTATGTGTATTTTATCGTAATCTTTTTAGTTATAGTCTATGAGAAGGAGTTTTTATGAAAAATTAAAAACTATGATTTTTTTGGAGAAGTTTAAAGATTATAGAATTTTTGAAATCATAAGGGTGTCTTTTACCCTAAAAAATTAGTCATTACAATTACAAATATTTCATTCTTATAATTTATGCCACTTTGATCTATCGAAAGTCATCAAATTTCATAATACTAAGATAAGTGTTAATTAAGATAAAATGTAAATGATATAAGATTGGATCTTGGTGTTAGCGAAAATGTCAATAATAATTAAATTGGAAAGACTTATCTGAAAATAAGGCGTCGTGAAAAATTACTGCCCTAAGTCAAAAATTCTCCCTCTACGGTGCAGCAAGACAACAGAATCTGACCCCAAGATTAACGCCTTCTCCACCAACTTTACTGCACTCCAAAGGGCGGAGTAAAAACTGTCTCTGAGAATTAATAAAAACAAACAAATATAATAGACAAGATAAACTTATGTATTTTTATTTTGAGAGAGTAAGAAGATGTGTAAAATATATAAGTGATTTGGAATAGTGAAAGTAAGTGTTGGAAGAGTGGAGGTGAGGGGGTTTTATAGTAGAAACCCACCTCACCATCAACGTTCATGTGAACGTTGATAACATTCACATGAATGTTGGTGAACGTTCACATGAACGTTGTCAACGTTCATGTTAACGTTTGGACCAACATCCACAATCTCCCACTTGGTCCAAACTGTAAAAATAAAATAGGTGAACAATCAGGTGAACTAAGTCTTGAACCTGTTGTCCTAAGAAATTCAAAGATAGAACCTGCTAAAGAGTTAACAACCTTACAATGCCCTAGTCTCACGATCACTCTAGAGAGATAGCCCAAATACTCTCATAGGAGGGTGGCTAGCCCCCTACAATTACGTAAGTGAGTCCGTCAAGTGTGTACTGCTCACACCACCCAAACTTGAGCTATGGAACTCATTAAGGATAATATAATCCAACCTCATCAAACACAATAAAGTCATGTTGGGGATGCAATTCAACAACTGAATATATCTTAGTATTATATCGCAAACAAAGTACAAGTAAGTAGTCACCACATAACTTCATTTGACCCATTGAACTTGGTTTCCCAAGATGGGTATCCATCACGAGGTTACTACACAGTTGGGCTTAACCCTATCCCTTTAGCATGCTCTAAAACTAGTTTCCTACTTAAAGCTTTTGTAAACGGATCTGCTAAGTTTCCCTCTAACTTCACATAGTCTAGAGAAATTACACCATGTCTAATTAAAGTACAGACAATTTTATGTCTCAATCTGACATGTCTACTTTTTCCATTATACGCCTTATTCTTGGCAACATGAATGGCAGCCTATCACAATGAAGAAACACATAAGGAATTGGTTTTTCCTAAAGTGGGATATCTGCTAAGAGATTCCTTAATCATTCAACTTCTCGTCCTGCCAACTCTAAAGCTATAAACTCAGCCTCCATTGTTGATCTCGCAATAAATGTTTGCTTGGACGATTTCCAAGACACTGTAGCTCCTTCCAAGGTAAAAACATAACACTCTCCGTAACCCAGTTAGCATCAGAATACCCCTCCAATACAGAAGGATGACCACTAAAAGATAATCCATAATGCATAGTTCCTTTCAAATACCTCAACAATCGAATCAATGCATTTCAATGCTCTTGACTAAGATTATGAGTATACCTACTAAGTTTACTCACACAGTATGTAATATCAGGACGAGAATAGTTCATCAAGAACATCACACTACCAAGAATTTTAGCATACTCTGTTTGGTTTACACTGTTACTAAGATTTTTCTTTAAAGCAATACTAGCGTCATAAGGAGTCTTGACTGGATTAACATCATAGTAATCAAACTTCTTCAAATTTTTCTCAACATAATGAGTTTGATTCAACCTAAAACCAGAGTTAGTCCTGTCAACTTTGATACCCAAAATAAAGTCCACAGGTCCAAGATCTTTCATATCAAAAGAAGACTTTAGCAAACTCTTGGTAGTATCAATGATAGATAAACTAATACAAAAATTAAGCATATCATCCACATAAAGAGTTATGATTACACAACCATTGATATCATACTTCACGTAAATGCAAGAATCAGCATCACAAGAGGTGAAACCATATTTGAAAATCTCATTTTCAAATTTCTCATGCCACTGTTTGGGAGCTTGTTTAAGTCTATACAAAGACTTAACCAACTTACACGTTCTTGACCAAGCACCCTAAACCCCACGGGCTGAACCATATAAATTTCCTCATGTAGATTACCATTCAAAAAAGATGTTTTAACATCCATTTGGTGCACCTGAAGTTTAAATACTGAGGCAATAGCAAATAACATCCTTATAGATGCAATTTTAGTAACAGGAGAGTAAGTATCAAAAAAATCCAATCCTTCCTTTTGTTTAAAGCCTTTAATCACAAGTCTTGCCTTGAACCTCTCGACGATTCCTTCAGGTCTCAATTTCTTTTTGGAAATCCACTTACACTCCAAAGGCTTACACCCTCGAGGTAGATCAACTAAAACCTAAGTTTTATTAGACATGATTGACTCTAACTCACTATCTATGGCTTCATTCCAAAATGTAGCATCTATAGATTTCATTGCTTCCTCATAAGTTTTAGGATCTTCTTCAATAATATAAGTCACCACAAAAACATCATTTATCACCTCAAGTTTTGTCACTATAAAGGAAGTAATAAAGTCAGAATCAAAACTAGTGGTTACTCTAGCTTTTTTGCTCCTATTTAGTTCAACACTTTCCTCTTCCTTTATGTCATCTTTAGTAGAAGAATTAGGGAAAAATTCTCTAGGATCTTGCACACTAACTTTCACAGGAAATATATCCTCAAAAAACACTGCATCTCTTGACTCTATAATTGGTCCATAAATGTTAGATCCCTCTTCTTTAACCATAAATATATAGGCAGCACTATTAGAGGCATATCCCACAAAACTTGAATCGACAGTCTTAGGTCCAATTTTCTTCCTTTTATTTTCAGGTAGAGCAACCTTAGCAACACACCCCCACACTTTCAAAAAATGCAAGTTAGGTGGATAACGTTTCCAAATTTCATAAGGGTTTTGATCTAATTTCTTATAAGGGACTCTGTTTAGAACATAACAAGCTGAAAGAATAGCTTCCCCACATAAAATCAGGTAAACCAGAAGAAATCAACATTGCATTCATCATATCCTTAAGTGTTCGATTTTTCCTCTTGACTATTCCATTTTGCTCCGATGTATAATGGACTGTAAGCTCATGAATAATCCCAACTTTTGCACAATAATCAACCAACAAATCAGTACTATACTCACCACCTCAATCAGACCTTAATTTTCATTTCTAATTGGTTTTCAAACTCAGCTTTGTATTTCATAAACATTTCTTCTGTATCACTTTTATTTTTCAATAAGTAAATCTAGAATAATCATCTACAAAGGTAATATAATATCCCATGCCTCTTTTACTCATACATTTCTTAAAATCACCCAAGTCTGTATGCACCAGGTCCAACAATTGTGACTATCTCTCGGTCACTGACTTAAAAGGTTTCTTAGAGTGTTTAGCCTCAACACAAATTTGACATTTTTCCATTTCATTAGTGATCTGATTAGGAAATAAGTTTAAACTTTGCATCTTCTTAATTGACCTCACATTCACATGCCCAAGTCTAGAGTGTCATAAGTCTAAAGACTCAACAATATAAGTAGAAGAAGTTGATGCATTCATTTCAACGTCAAGTACAAATAAGCCCCCATTACAAAATCCTTTTCCAACAAAGTTCCCATCCTTAGTCATAACTAGCTTATCAGAATCAAATGTTAGTTTAACACCGGCTTTGTTAAGCAATGCACCAGAAATTAAGTTTCTACGTACATCATGAACAAATAAAACATTTTCTAATGCTAGGATTTTTCCAGAAGTGAGTTTGAGAGTGACCTTCCCAACTCCTTAGACAAGAACTTTGCTAGAGTTGCCCATGTATACGAATTCATTATCAGCAACATCATTCATCTCCTTGAACAGGTCCTTGTTGGTGCAGATATGACGTATAGCTCCTGTGTCAACTATCCACTTTACCAAATTTCCAGCAAGGTTAACTTCAGACATCATAGCAATAATGGTCTCCTCATTATTACCAGCTTCAACCATATTAGCTTGAGGCTTACCAAAGTTCTTTTAGTTACCCCATTGGTATCCCGTCTGGCTTCCTTTCCCGAATTGTCGAGATTTATGTCCTTGGCTTTTCTTCTCACAGTTGATTCTAGCTTGACAATTGGCAACAGGATGGCCTGGCTTGTGGCACCACCAACATTCACCATCAATCCTTTTGCGCTTAAACTGACCTTGTTTGTTGTTGAACGACTTGTTTTGTCCACCATTCTTCTTGAAGTTATTAACATTTCTATGTTCTACCACATGAGCCTTAACAGTAGGGACAAGGGTGACCGTTTTGGTTTTTTCTTGTGTACGATTGACATCCTTAATCTTTATATGTCCTATCAACTCCTGAAGTTTCATATCTTTCTTCTTATGTCTTAACTGATTTTTATATTCATTCTATGAGGCAGGTAATTTCTCAATAAGGGCATTAACTTGAAACAACTCACACATGTTCATACATTCAGTAAGGATTTCAGCAACTAGATTTTCATACTCATGTAATTAGTCCATAATTGACTTATCATCAACAACGGTAAATTTTAACCACCTAGCAACTGCATACTTCTTAATACTGGCATCGTCCGTCCCATATTTCACTTCTAAAGCATCCCAAATTTTCTTAGCAGTTTTGCACTTGCAGTAGATATCAAACAGAGGGTTGCTCATATGGTTGAGTAAAACTCCCCTAACAGTACGGTTATCCTTAGCAGTCTTAGGGTCTGTATTATCACTAGGAATCTCTTGAAATAGTACATAATCGATTTCTTATTGCTGAAAGTAAAAAAGAATTTTCTCAAATCATCTTTTGAAGTTTCTCTCATCTAGAAACTCTAATCTAGTAAGGTCAAATATAATTTTTTATGCCATAGTGAAAGGGACAGAACCTATTAGGGGAATAGTAAGAGCATAACCTATGTTTGTTTCATTCATAGACGACATAATTCTAACTAATACCGAATTTAAATACACAGCAAAAAAATCAAAATGGAGAACTTTCCAACAACCAATAGTAAACTCGAAAATAGGGACAAGTAAAACAACACAATTTTCGACAGTAGTAATAACGCAACAATAAATTTCCGACTTAGATTGTTAGCGAAAATGTCAATAATAATTAAATTGTAAAGGCTTATCTGAAAATAAGGCGTCGTAAAAAATCACTGCCCTAAGTTGAAAATTCCCCCTCTACAATGCAGCAGGATAACGGGATTCGACCCCAGGGTTAACGCCTTCTCCATCAACTTTAGTGTATTCCAAAGGGCGAAGTAGGAACTGTCTTCGAGAATTAATAAAAATAGACAAATAGAATAGACAAAATAAACTTATGTATTTTTGTTTTGAGAGAGTAAGAAGATGTGTAAAATATATGAGTGATTTGGACGAGTGAAAGTAAGTGTTGAAGAGTGAAGGTGAGGGGGTTTTATAGTAGAAACTACCCTCACCATCAATGTTCATGTGAACGTTGATAACATTCACATGAACGTTGCTGAACGTTCATATAAACGTTTGGACCAGCGTCCACACTTGGTGACTTAGAGGATGATAGATCAGAATTGAAGACACGTTGAACTTACAAATGTTAATTACATTGACTTCATTAACTGATTCTGAATCGATGGTTTGTCCAAGTAACTTATTGAAACACTTATAACTCGAAAACTATTACACGTATTCGACAATTTACTCAATATACTTAAAAAGGTAATTTTGGGTTCCATTCATATGAAAAGTAATGGTAGTCATCATAATTAGAATATCTCATTCTTATTAAGTTATGCTACTTTAATATGTTCAAGGTCATCAAACTTCATGTACTAAAAGAATTATTAATTAAGATAAAATATAAATGATATAAGATTGGGTTGTAGGGAAGTATAGAATTTTAATTTTTTTAATTTCCTTAATTAGTATCTACCTTGATGCTGATGTAAGATGGCCCATTTCTTGAACGTCTCTGGCAAAGTAGTAGGTAACCATATTCATTGCAAACTGGACTTTGAAACTTCCAATTTTAGCTCAAATGAACTCCATTGCATTTTTCAGTTGTTATTTAATTTTCATTGGAAAAATGGATAGTTAATTTATCGTATAAACTTATGATTGTTAGAAATTGCACTTGTAACTTGGTAATTTAAAACAAACAATATTTCGTATGGTAGAAAAATATGGAAACTTAATTATTGAACTGGACTATCAAATATGTAATAATTATAATTTCATATGATTTAATATCATTTTTAATGAATCCAATAAGAACTTGAAGGATGACGAATATGGGTTAGAGTGACAAAAGGGTCTAATTTTCAAAAACAACATATAAAATTTGATTTGATTCAATTTGAATCGAAGTTAAGACTAAATAAGTAAAATTTAAAATTTAGATTAAGAGCGCTCAATTTGAACTCTTAACATTTTTGAATCAAAACTTGAATAAAAGTTGAAATGCCCAATTGAACTTTAGGCTTAGATTGATCTGATACATCGTCACCCACAATTGCAATTTCACTCATATTTCAAAAAATCGACTTTAATGTCTTCACCATGGATGTAATTATGCAATTTGATCATAAGTAGAAGTTGGGATCTCGCGAAAATTTGTGGCTCTAACATAAACAATGAAAAGAGTCTAGTGCCAAAAGGAATATTAAAATCAAAGAAGGGAAGTGGCATTAATGGTTGGTTAGGGGTAGGTTTGGTCAAAAAAATTATATTCGAGTTTAGGTTTGATATGTTCGAGCCAATTGAACCAATTCAAATTCAATTAATTTTTTAATTTAAATTTTAAATATGATGTCATTTTATTTTATATTTTTCAATTTCGAGTCAAGCTGGACCAAATAACTTGAACTCAAGCTCAATTTAAGGTCCAAAATTTTATAATAGTCTAATCTCGATTTGAGTTAGACCGGATTAGTTGAATTTAGGTCCACCTGAATCAGATATAATTTTGATCCTTATTTAGGGGTTAGGACAATTAGGAAGAGAAAAAGAGAAAAGACAAGAACAAAAATGTTAAGGATTTGCATTGGTTGATGTTAGAT
Organism: Erythroxylum domingense; assembly: GCA_025594535.1. Lineage (NCBI taxonomy): Eukaryota > Viridiplantae > Streptophyta > Magnoliopsida > Malpighiales > Erythroxylaceae > Erythroxylum > Erythroxylum domingense. Next base: position 957 of record JANQBM010003342.1, on the reverse strand, counting down.
AATTGCTTGGCTTTGATGAAATTTCTTATGCTAGACTCATCTCCACGATTTACAACTTTTCCATTTTCCATATAGGAAACACCATCTGTGGCTCTTCCATAGTATCACAACCCCATCACTCCATTTGTCTTACTTCGGCTGAATTCATTGAGTTTAATCAAAAACAGGTAACTTTGCCCCAAAGGAATAGTCCAATCGGTTGTTGATCTTTCAAGTGTTCCTACAGTAATTCACTTGAGAGCCTTTTGATAAGTGAAATAAACTGAAAGTAAAAATATATTTAAAATATCAATATTAATTAAATTAAACTTGTCACCCAATTTTAAGAAATTAGTTAACTCATTAAATTATTTTAAAAAAATATATAAGTTTTTTAGTTAATAATTTTGGACAACAAAATACAATTCTACAATTATTAAAAAAACCACATTCTCAATAATTGTTTCATATGAACAGGTCATGCAAATAATATAACAGGATGATATTTTCTTGTAATTTAGTTGTTAATAAAATATTTTAAATTAGTTAAACAAATTTTGTGGTGTTAAAAATAGCTTTTTAAATCAATTTTATGTTAAATTAGTACGTGTTTATTTCAAATAAAAGTATTTTTTACGGAGTGAGAAATAATAAAATAATTAATAAAGAAACATGGTTGACACGGGAACTAATAAAGGGCACAATCAAAGCTCCAATCATTTTGGACGGTATAATTCGAAGTTCTAACAAGCTTGTCTTTGAACACGTAACAGTTGATAGCGAAATGGATAATAATGTCCATCTCTTAAAAGAGGGACTTGGAAGTGTTATCACAAATTCATTTACTCTTGGAACAGATTCATCAGCCATGCGGGGGGTTTGCTATTGCCAATAGAGACACGAGGTATGTGAGACAGTTTGTGTTTATCTATCTGTTGTTGAAGAACATGGCAGTTCGTTATATCCAATTGCTGGAGT
>JANQBM010003311.1:0-13072 GCA_025594535.1 Erythroxylum domingense | reverse complement strand
TGCATATATGAATGCATGCATATGTCACTACACATTTTAAACACTCCTGAACATGGAAATTTACCAATATGCCCTTCTTATTGGTGAGGGGATGTTACACATATAATAGCATGACTATAAAATCATCTTTCTCAAATCTCTTGAAATATACACAAGGGTCTGTATTCAGTTTGCTGTATCTAAGGCTCATGATGAAGGAATCAAATCTCTTATACCAACACCTTGGTGCCTGCTTTAAACCTTACAGAGATTTGTTCAACCTATAAACCAAGTTCTCTTTTCCTTTTTCTTCAAAACCTTCTGGTTGGAGCATACAAACTTCTTCTTCAAGATCTCCGTGAATAAATGTAGTTTTCACATCTAAATACTCAAGATGCAAGTCAAATATAGCATACATTTCCAAAACTACTCGAATTGTAGTGAGTAGAATCACAGGAGAAAATATTTCGTTAAAATCAATACCTTCTTTCTAAGCATATCCTTTGACCACCAATTTAGCACGATATCGCTCTATTTGATCATCACCACTCCGCTTGATTTTGTAAACCCATTTATTTTCAATAGGGTTTCTTTCTTGTGGTAGAGATACCAGCTCCCATGTCATATTCTTATGCAAAGCTTCAATTTCTTCCTGCATTGTTGCCATCCACTAAGATACATTTGAACTATTTATTGCTTCTTGAAGAGTTGATGGCTCTCCTTCCTCAGTTAAAAGACAGTATGTAATATTGCTCTCTATAATATAATCTGAGTGCCAGCTCTGTGCTCTTCTTGTGCGAGTTGATCTCCAAGTATCTGAAACATCATATTTGACTAGTTCTTGCTCCTTGTGCTCTGGTGCAGCTTTAGAAGAATCATTTTAATCAAATTCCCTTTCCACATGTACTGTTGTAGTCTCTGAATTCTCTTTTGAAGTGCTAACATCTTCTGTTTGCTCTTGATCATTATCTTCCAAGAAAATAACATCTTTGTTGATAACAATCTTGTGGGCAGTGGGATCCCACAGACGATACCCCTTTACTCCTTCAGCATATCCCAAGAAAATACATCTTTTAGATTTTGGATCTAACTTTGTAGTTTCTTGGGCATTGAACATCACATAGGTAAGACTTCCAAATATATAGAGGTTGGAATAATAAACTAGTTTACTAGTCCACATTTCCATTGATGTGTTCAACTAAATTGCAGTTGATAGAGCTTGATTCACCATATAACAAGCGGTATTGACTGCTTCTGCTCAGAATTTCTTATCTAAGCTTGCAGTTTTAAACATCGCTCTTATTCTTTCTAACAGAGTTCTATTCATCTACTCTGCTACTCTATTTTGTTGAGGAGTGTATGTCATCGTGAACTGCCTTTTGATGCCTTCTTGCTTACAAAAATCATCAAATTCTTTACCAATATATTTGCCTCCATTATTTGAGTGCAAACACCTGATCTTCTTACCAGATTTGAGTTCCAACCATGCTTTGTAAAATTTGAAAATTATAAACACATCTGCCTTCCCCTTGATAGGAAACACCCAACATCTCCTCGAATAATCATCAATAAATGATACAAAGAAATTTGCTCCTCCTAAGGACATAACTGGTGCTTGCCATACATCAGAGTGAATCAATTCTAGAATTTCTTTGCTTCTAAACTTTGATGTGTTAAGCTTTAATCGATGCTGCTTACTCACAATGTAATGCTCACAGAAGGGTAGTGATACCTTTGTGAGACCTAGAAGTAGATTCTTTTCTATAAGTATCTTTATTCCTTATTCTAACATATGTCTAAGCTTTTTATGCCAGGTCATTCCAAATTTGTCATCTAGACTAGTCATTACAACGGATGCCTCTTCTTCTTGCAAAGTTACTCCCTTCAACATATACAAATTTTCAACAATCTTCTCTAGTTTTATAAATACCAGTGCTCTTTTAATCACTTTCATAATCTTGTTTTGAATCTCAAATTTGAAACTGAGATTATCCAGTTATCCTACAGATAACAAATTCTTCTTGAGGACCTCCACATATCACACTTTTTTAATAGTTTGAGTTATCCCATCATACATCTTTAACTTGATGGTGCTGATACCAATGATCTTTAGAGCTTAATCATTACAACTGTACACAAATCCCTGAGAGACAGATTTATACTGATGGAACCATTCTCTTCGAGAGGTCATATGAAAAGTAGCTGCTGAAATCAAACAGCCAAACATCAACAAATCTTCTCTTTCCTCTAATAGTCATTACTGCTTCACAAACCATTACGCTTCCATCATCTGAAGTGCTTGAAACGTTTCCTTGAGGAATATAATCTTTCTTGTTTAGATTCCAACAATTCTTTTTAAGGTGACCTTTCTTACTATAATTATAGCATTTATAGTTCTTTTTACTCCTAGATTGATCTACCAAGATTGTGACTCCCACTTAGACCACGTTCCATTGATCTACCTCTCAGCACCGCTAAGGCCTCCACTTTTTATGAACTTGCCAACCTGTCTACCTTGCTTTTGCAACGGCTCTCTTCTTCCAAAATAGTAAACTACAATGTCATCAAAGACTAAAGTGTCTGTATTGGTTGTTAAATTTATGACGAGTTGATCATATAAATCTGGTAGACTTTAGAAGTTCTACATGTTTACTTATTTCTATTATGTGCCCCAATGATGTGAGTTACGAAAATAGAGTATTCAAAGTGTTTAAGTGCTCCATCACCAAAGTGGATTCTGTTATATGTAAGGTGTATAGTTTTCTCTTTAGAAAAATTTTGTTATGGAGTGATTTGGCCTCGTATAATTTTGTGAAGTGATCTCATATTTCCTTCACAATCGTCTTTTCCTCTATGCTGGATAATACTCCATCACTAAAACTAGGTGAAGATTAACTACAACATTCCCATCCATCTCGTTTCATTTTTCATCTGTGACTCCAACTGGTCATTCACTTATGGCTGATAGATAATTATCTTTCCTCAAGATTGCCTTTATCTTCAGCTTCTATAGTGAGAAATTGCTCCAATTAAATTTTTCAATGTCGTACTTTACTGCCATTACTTCTATCACAACCACTCTATCTTTGATAGGGTGAATAATATTCTTACTTATCTTTTGATGTGGAGGATCCACTCTTAGTGGCAACCACAGAGCATACAATGAGTAGATATACACACCCAAGACTGTCTTTGATACCACTTGTTGTAAAAAATCGATCGGATTAGAGCAGGTTTGTAACTAAATAGGACAAAAGCAATAGTAATGAATGAACAAATTTTATGTGGAAAATCCCTAAATTATGGTTAAAAAATACGGGCAAGGATAGAAGAATTTTACTACTGAAAAAATTGGAGAATTACAAGGAGAAAAACTAGACCCATAAAAATACACAAAATATTTTCTCTCTCTCTCTCTCATTTTTTCTCTGGCTCTCTCACTTCTTCTACTTATGGGATAATTCTCTATGTTTATCTCGTGCCTATTTATAGGTAGGAGAATGAAGGGATGGTTGGCTAAATTGGCCAACCTTCTTTGTTGTTTTATTAGGCATGTTAGGCACCAAATTTTGGTGCCTAACATGCCAACCAAGTTTGACAGTTACATAACTACTTTATGCATAAACCTGATACTATAAAACTATTTAGCAATCGATTTATTAAGAAAAAGTTTGTAATACCTGAAAAAACAATAAGTATTGAAGAGTTGTGATTCAAATTTAGGAATATCTAAGAGAAAAGAGTCAAAAGTATTTCCTATAATACATAACGATACCTTAGTCACGTACCCCGAATCAAAAGTGAAAGAGAAAAAAAATGGAGAAATGTGAAAATACCTGGTTTTTGATTATGAAACTTCAAACAAGCTTTCTGAAGCTGAAACGATCTCGAATCCACCGCCGTCTTTACAGGAATCCATCACTGAGACGCGGGCTAGGTCTTTCTATAGTTTTCTCAATACGTAAACTCTCTTAACAGGTCAGAAATTCCTTATGTTTATGATTGGTATAAGAAACTACATGGGACCTTAACCTATTTATATAGCTTCCATATTGGGCTTTCCCATCACAAGGCCGGTATGGACCAGGTCTATACTAAAAGGGATCCATTTTTCACCCGAACTTCGACCCATTGATTTAGATCATTTATTAGGCCACTTTATTATCTTTATCTAGATCAAATTACGTAACTTAACCGATAATTTAGTTAGAAACCAAATTACAATTAATAACTGTCCATTTTATAGGAAATTGACAAAATTGCCCTTATGGGCAAAAATGTCTTACAATCTCCCCCTGGGACAATTATTAATTGCAGTTTTGATTCAACTTTTAAAAAAGTTTAAAAACTTGGTTAAGCTATGTTGTTGTATTAGTCGCCTAAGTTTTAAAATAAAACGTTTTATCCAAAGATAATGAAAGTCCAACATTCTGTCCTGCAAGGCTTTCGATACCGAAAAGTATCAAATACATATGTCATGAGTGACACATATCCAATACAATCACAAATATCTAATACCTCACTAACATGGATGGGAAAATAGAGTGTGGCAAACTACAATGACACTTTTATGATTTAATATGTGTCATCTTTATCTATAGGTCTTGATTTCTCTAACTTCATGCCAAATTGCATTGATAAACTGCATAAGAGAAATCTTGTTTACTCTCATCGAATGCTAAACAGCATTAGAGAAAACTTGTTTCCTCTCACCATATGCTAAACAACATTAGAGAAAACCTTTATGTTCTCTAACTAAATGCTAAACTACATTAGATAACCTTTATGGGTTTAAAAAATTATATCCCCTATGTCATATCAAACTTTAAGGATATTTTCGTATAAAAATGTATGTGTCTAATAACATAGGCTCAAGTTCAATCTTTTTATATGCCCAATGACCTTTAAAATGCATAAGATCAACACAAATCATAAGACTTCCATACATATTATAACAATGTATGATAACATGTATTATTGAGGATAATCAATGATCATCTTTATTGATGAACCATCATACTGTCATAATACATCAAAACGTACTAATGTACATGGAGCAAATATAACAATTCCCTAACTAACAGTGTCTAAAGACTTCAAAACACCCATACTGTATACTTGTCTTCCAAACACAAGTGGGCAAAGTCCTTTAGTTAAAGAATCGACTTTAGTTCCTCAGTTTTTAAATGCTCCAAATCTTAATGTCACCTTTTCGTATCAACTACTTCATTGTCAAAAATTTAAACTCAAAATGCTAAGACCCTATGATATTCAGTGTTGTTATTAATTAATACAGAAGCTTGATTATCACATTACAACTGACGCAATTTCAATGGTCTACAAGATACTGACCAAACAATCAAATAGTAAATGCAATGTCCTGCCTAGTACATGATCGAGCATACATTAGGCTATCAACTGTACTAGAATACAAAACATTCCTCAAAACCTCTCTTTTTACTTTATTCTTTAGTCACTGTGTCAAAGATTATTTCTTACTATGAAAGATAGGTGCTATGATAGGTTTACAGTTAACCGTATCAAACCTTTGTAGCATATACTCAATGTATGCACTCTTTCAGAGGTATGATGAGTGTTAAGATATCTCCCGGCGAATCCAAATACCTACGACAAAAAATGTTATGCCAAGGTCCTTTAAGTCAAAGTTCTAGACCAAAAGTTGTTTAACCTTATACAACATGGTCAAGTAATTTGACGTGAGCAATATATCATCCATATGCAATAATAAGAAGATAATTTTGCTCCCCCTGACCTCATAGTACAAGCATCTTTTTTAATTTTATTTTCCATGAAGCTGAAAGAGGTCAAACCTCATTAGCTGTAAGGTATCACTTTCAGGAGGTTTGTTTAAATCATATATTGATCTACGTAACAGGCAAACCATGTCAATTCCATCAGGATCTTGAAATCCTTTTGGTTGTACCATATAGACTACTTTATAAAGGTCTCTATTTAGGAAAGTAGTTTTGACAACCATCTGATGTAACTCTATATCATCATGAGCTACAATTACCTTAATCACTCAAAATGTATCCTACAAGGATATGAGAGAAAAGTAGCATTGAAGTTGACATTTCTCCCTGAGTGAACCATTAAGCAACTGAGCTAGTCCATAAACTGCTAAATTTTATCCTGAGGTCCTTTAGGTCTTAAACTTCATTTACAACTAACAGTTTTACAGTTCTGTTACAAAATTAACTAGCTACCAAACCTTACTATGCTTCATAACTTGAATCTCATAAGTCATTGCAACCCACCACAATTTCACTGCGGGAACAGAAATAGCTTCTATAAAAGTAACTGGATTTGTAACATGTCTACTATCATAGTCCTGTTGGCCTAATAGACTATGTAGTCAGATGGGATAACAAGTTATCTCACTTCGGTGAATTTTCATAACTACATCAGATCTTGTACCCCCAGGAACCTCTGTGTGTACAAGTATGGGTTCCTATTCTTATACAGGCATGGTACAAAGACCTAGATCTATCGAATCTTATTGTATGAGTGGCGGATACATAATAACTATAGTATTTACCCTGATATCATTCGAAGGGTCAAAGGGCCCACCATCATCATAGACATCGTATTCCAGAAACTTAACTGTTAATGATTCCACTATTTTGTTCCATCCTTCTCTATAGTAAAATCTGTAGCCTCTAAAATGGTTAGGATATCTTACTAAATAGCAATAAGCATAATGAGTAATCTATTTTTCTACATAATGATTATAATACCTTGGTAGGGAAACCCTATACACAAATGTGTGTAAGACTGAGTTTTCACACTTCTAGATAATTAGGTAGATTAGTCTTGTTTTGCATTGACTTTTTCAAGTCCTTTAGGGTGATTTATTCATTTCGACAACACACTATTTTGCTCAAGACTACTCAGTATAGTGAATCAAGTCACTATCCCAATTGATTTCATATAACTGGCAAACGGACCTTTTCAAGTCCTGAAACACCATGTTTGCCATGATATTCTCCTTTACAGTTAAATCTGACATTCTGAATGGATTTTCCCAGTTGGTTCTCAACCTTCAATCTTTAAGTAAGAACACATAACTATAATGGGAATAATCATGAAAAATGTCAAAATACTCTTGAAATTGCACAATGCAACTGTATATGGTCTTTTGATATATTTATATATCAAACTCAATAAGTTAGAAGCGTGAGTTGACTAATGAGTTAACTTCAGTATCCTTATTAGTCAACTTACCCTTGTAATGGTCAACACATGTTCCCAAATCATCATAATTTAGAACTGAGAGAATGCTTTCCTTTATTAATCTCTCAACCTTAGCTCTAAAAATGTGGCTTAAACTTTTATGTCACACTATGTATGACTTTTCATTCATCAAGGTCCTTCATTTCATGACTTGTTTAGCAAAATACGAAGAAGCATATATCTAATTCAGGGTAAGATGCATTCTATACAAGCCATATGACAAGAAAGTTTAATCATTATGTTTTACATTAAACACAACTGTACAATAGAAGTATTAATATACAAAACGTCAACCTTCTTTGTCCAAAATTGATCCAAAGATCATATATAAAATATGTCGTGTAAAAACTAAAATGAAGCTTACAACATGGTTCAAATGATACATTCCCCATCAGATATTTCATCTACTCCATTTTATCAACCATCAGTTCCTCCTTGTTATTTGACTTTATACCCTTACACCGTGGAAGCATCTTGATCAGATACTCCACTATATAGGCACTAAGTACTTAATGTGACTATCGCAAATTAGATTCATAAATTGATAAGCCAAGAAGTTATCTGACAGTCATAGTCTTTCTTTTTAAGCCTTATACTACTGATTACTTTATGTCTCTAAAACCTTCATCAACACTGGATTGACCAACATGTGGAGAAGATTTAGTCTTTCTAATTTTAATTTTAGTGTGCTTCATCTTTTCCTTCCATTTAGTTACATCGAGGGCTATAGGAGTAACAAACTTAAGTTTCTCCTCCTCATTAATAGAATGGACAATCAAAGCATTGAAGTTCCATTCCTTATCATGAAAATAATATGTCATCACGAGATTACTTAACTCTGGAGGGAGTGTATTCAGAGTCTGGTGAACTATGAAGACACCAGGAAGAGGAATGTGCAACATGTTCAGTCTACTATGAAGATGTATCATTCTTGATATGTACTCCTTTACTCCCCTTTTTCTCCCATATACTTTATGGAGAATAATTCTTTATTTAAGGCACTTGTTTCAACACTAGATGAGACTATGTACCTCTAGGAGACATTTTCAAGAAATTAATGTGCTATGTTTATGTCCGGAAGTCCACTTAACAGATGGTTAGGTATGGATCTCTTAATGGTGATAAGGCATAATCTGTTAGACCAATCCTAGGCTTCAAAGGCTGCTTTATGAGCTTTCGAGCTCATGGATGTAGGTGGAGATGACTTATGTATCTATATGGCCATATTAACCTTAGCTATTTCCATAGCATTCAATACATCATCTATCCTACTTCTTCATAATGAAACTAGTCAGGGTTTCAATGGTGACACTGATTTTATTGACTGAAAAGGTGACTGTATAATAACTTTAATTAGATCAACACAAATGTAGGACAATAGCGATACTCAAGGCTATTAAACAGTATCTTTACTGAAAATCTGGTCACACATATTATAAAACACTTATGGGCTGAATGTATAATATTGTGCAACTAGACTTCCACATATAAAAGCGACCAGAGTACAAACTATCAACTCTCATGACACTACCACTTGTGGGCAAATAGATCATTTAAGCAACGACTTTCCTCTATCCAATGCCTTTATATACATCTCAAAATCTCATGTAAGGCCAACACATGTGGGTAGAATAACCAAACATGAGACTAGAGACATCCCCTAACGTGTAAGCAGAACAATTCAAAATATTAACTCGAAAGGCCAATGTGGTGACTACATTCTCATCAGCACTTAAAAGGTCCACAAACACAAGGGATACATCTTTACGTCATCCTCACATTCTTTACAGGCATATAGTATTTGACAATGTAACTTCAATAAATGCAAAACCCGAATGGACAATCTCAATGTCACACACTCGTGTAGAAAGCATTCTCTAAAAACTTCATTTGAGATTTTCGTAAAAGAAAAATCTTATTAGAGTGACTGTAGTGCATTACTGGATACTGAACTGACCGCCCGAGACATAAGAACCTTACGTATCTCCCTTATGGTAAGTTCGTTGCACAAAAATTCACTCAAAAATGGCTTCAGAATGTCTTAATTCCTTTCTCTGATTAATCATCATGCAATCCCAAACTCTGAAAATTAGACCCGAGACAAGAAAATTTAAAGTATCTTCCTCATGCGATGTCTAAAGCATGAAAATTCACTCAAAATTGGATTTGAAATAATATAATTCCTTTTTTTGGAGTTAAACTTTTATTTATTACTAATGTAATAAACCCATAAAAATGGAAAAAATCACTTTATAAATTTCTCACACCTAGAAACTGATCCAAAATAACCCGGGGCACCCTTATGGGAAATCTAAAATTTTTGTTTGTTTTTTAGAGCTGTCTGTACAACCAATGTCAACATGCTGACGTCGCCCTGCGTCAACAGAGTGTCGGCATGGATGGGGCATATAGAACACCCACCAGACGCGCAGATGTTGTATCTAGCGCAAGACGTTCGTGGATGTCTGAAAAGCATCCGGTGTCAGTTACACCACGTGTTGATGAGTGCAATGCATGCACCATACTCATTCGCTCTCAGATGATAACGTTCACTGTCGTGCGCGTGGCGTACACGTGCCCGACAGTGAAGCGTCCCTTGCCAGAAAAAGGCAATTTTCAGTGAGTTTCGGGATGATTTTTTGGCTTTCCGGGCTCGTTTTCAACCCGTTTCTGAAGGCTAAAAATATGTACACTACTTTCATGAAATAAAAAGCAAGAAAAAACTAAGAAACGGAAGACAACTCTTTGAAAACCTTATGGAGCTAAAAATCAAAAAATCTCCATTTTTAATCACTGATCACGTCACCGCTCTGATATCATGTGTAATGCGTAATGGTACCTTAGTCACGTACTCCAGATCGAACGTGAAAAAGCAAAAAATGGAGAAATGCGAAAATTCCTAATTTTCGGTTCTAAAACTTCAAACGAGCATTCCGAAGCTAAAACGAGCATTCCGAAGCTGAAACGATCTCGAATCTATTGTCATCTTCATAGAAATCCATCATCGGGAAGCGGGCTAGGTCTTTCTACAGTTTTCTCAATACATAAGCTCTTTTAACAGGTCGGAGATTCCTTATGCTTACGATTTATATGAGCAACTGCAAGAGACCTTAACCTATTTATATAGCTTCCATATCGGGCTTCCTCATCGCAAGGCCGATATGGACTAGGTCCTCACTAAAAGGGATCCATTTTTTATTCAGACTTTGACCTGTTGATTTAGATCATTTATTGGGCCACTTTATTATCTTTATATGAATCAAATTATGTAACTTAACCGATAATTTATTTAAAAATCAAATTACAATTAATAACTGTCCACTTTATAGAAAATTGACAAAATTGCCCTTAGGGCAAAAATATCTTACATTTCCTCCATCGAAGAACAACAAAATTGAATGGATTTCATAAAAAAGAGAGGTTAAGACCTCTTTTATGAGCCTTATAGTTTCGGTGTCAGATGGAATCGTTTGATAGAATCCAATACACATGAGGATGTTGGCACGTGAAAATGGACCGACTCCTTTGATCTTCGTGGCCCCATGTTTTGTCATACATTGTCCCCTCATCTCTAAAATGATCATTCAAGTTAATAGTACCCTTCTCAACACCCTTTGAAAGGTTACTAACGGTCCTTACTCTATACCCCAAATTGCAACTCTCATTCAAAAACTTCGTACTGAGACTTGCCAGTTCCCTTGCGGTGGGGAAGTTGCCAATAACTGATAGTTCATCAGCCTTTAAATTGCTTTTGTAGATTGATGTTGGTGCAAATGCTTCTGGTTGCTTTCTCTTGACTTCTTTCCTTTCCGATGTAGCATTTTTTAACAACAAATAATTACAACTTGAGCCATTACTTAATTTATATTGAAGGTTACTAAGTGCTCTGGCCATGTTTAATGTCCTTGACCATCTATTGTTTTTGGAAGAAAGAAACCAACATATATGTACTCACTTCATTGTATAATTATATTCATAATTTAAGACTGAAGTTACGAAGAAAGTTTCCATGACAAGATAGAAAAAATTTAAAAGGAATTACGTTCAGTTGCAGAGGAGGATAGATTTCACATCATCTTCAAAGAGAGAAAGAGATCGGAAGATTTGACCAAAACATCTCTACTTTGCTTCTGAATGGATCTGATGGAATTCTTTTATGTCCCTTTCGTCCCTATCAGATATCCTTAGCATGCGCGCCACTTGAGCCTGTAGCCAACCTCAATACTATATGTATTTATACTTAAAAATGAAATCAATTCAGAAATATTCAGAAATGTCCAGCACCAGTATAGCACGGTGGTTATCAATAGAGAGCTGGAGATGACCATCAAAACTATGAATGTGATAAGAAGAGAAATGGTATTGGGAGGCTGTGAAATAGAAACAATCATAGAAGACACAGAGTTAGCAAGTCGTAAAGGGAATTTTAAGGTTTTCATACATGGAAACCAAATGTTTGGAGACATCATGAAGAAGCCATGACTGCTTACTGCCTTTTCAAAGTTTAATGTCTCCACACAGTCCTCATCCAAAGGCAATCAAAGCAAGCAACTTTCAGGCATTGATCTTGCATTTACTTTTACTACATGAGGCTTATAATAAGTAGAGTTAATAATTGTAAAGCTTGTTTATTTACATATGTGATGTGTTATGTGTGCATATATAACACAAATTCATGGATCACTAAGGTAACTGGAGCGTCTTGTTTTCTTGGTTCTGAGATCATAAAAAAGGTCTGCAAGTTCTAAGGGTTTGATTTTGGGAAATATAGAAAATTAACTTAGAGAGGGAGAGAGGGAGAGAGGGGGGGAGGGGGGAGAGAAACAAGTTATGATGTCATGGGATTCTTTGTATATGTACATATATATAGGAAATGTTATATACAAATGTAATCAACAAGAATTACAAAGTCAAGATCTACATTTTTTTAGAGCATTAAGTACATAATAAGATTGACATACCATCAATGTTTGACATGGATTTTTGATGCATTCTCTTCATTTTTGTAACATCCCCTCACTTATGGGAAGGGTATTTTGGTCATTTTGATTTGGGTTAGGATTATTGAAAGTAATTTTGACATATTCATGCATTCATATATGCACATGAATAATAAATAGTGAATTTTTGCACATGAAATGAATTTACATGCATGCATGACATTTTCCCGGTTTTAATTGTGAATAATTGAGTTATATAGAAAAAGTGATTTGTGTGATTGACAATTAGAATTGGAGAGGTTCATAGGGGTTTTTACATTTTTAGAGAATTATAGGACTTTTTTGGGAATTTTTCGGAATTATTTTTGGACCCGAAAAATTGTCAAATGACAGAATAGGGGTCATCCGGTAGCGAAATTTGTTGTCCAATGGCACTGAAAACTTAGGTATATAAAATTAGGAATTTTTGGAAGTGAGCCATTGGAAATTGGAGAGAAATTGAGGTGAACTGGGAAGAAAATTAGTGGCCAATGTGAGTATAACACATGGCACCACTTTTAATGTTATTTTATTACAAATTTGTGTCTTTGAATGAGTTTATACGACTCCTCTCACCCATGCTTCTTGTAGCTTCTTTTATTAATGTCTAAAAGTGAGTTTTGCATGGAAGTGTTCGCTCACCATCCAAAGGTTGCCCTCTTTGTTTTTTCCTTGGAATTTTGTTCATTCTTGCTCATTTGTTTCACTCTCCTATACCATATCTTCCCTTCTTTGAGTTCTCAAACACCAAATACTCTCACCCTCTCACCTTAGTGTTGATGTCGTGAGTGTGTGAGTGAGACAAAGAGTGAAATTTGTGGAGATTGCAAGACTTAGAGAATTTAAAGTGTAATTGGTAA
>JANQBM010003280.1:0-13075 GCA_025594535.1 Erythroxylum domingense | reverse complement strand
AAAATTACTGTGGTTTATAATTACTGCTTTATTATTCAAATTGATATGATGCCATGTGGAGTATTGTAGTGATTGCATATAGGGATCCCTTATCATAGGATATGTATCCGAATGAATTACAGGCATCCCGGTGCGTACCCTATGGTAACGGGGTGTTACAGTAAGACCTAAGTATGACATTCAACATTTAGTTAAGTCCAACATTCAACACAAAATTAACACTCCCAATACAGTCCCAAATATTGAACTGCTCGGACAATCAATTATTCGGAATCATCAATATCACAATCATATCCAAATCATTTCAATATATATAGATAAAAGGATTAAACAAAAAAAAACAAATTCAAACAAAAGCATATATCTAATTGAGATCACACATCTAGGTTACTCACAGTATGCTCCAAATTAGCTATTACCATGTTTGTATGCTGTCAGTCAATTTGTGCTTTTATATCATACAATACACAAATTTTTCACATTACTAACTTTTTTAATCAAATGAGTACTCAATGATACATATGTATATGTGTTATGTTTAATGCATGTTTAATTGACTATCCTAGGTATGTAACCTTATTCACAAGTCTTGCTCATTCATTCATCATAGCTTGTATATATCTTGTTTGTAATTAGGTTATACTTTAAGTAAGTTTGGTTACTCTCAATTCGTCAATCATACATTCACTAATCCTTTTCTAACATTATAATTGCAAAATTTCCGAATTCTCTTTCAATCATGCCTAATTCTCTACCCATATCCTTTGAATCACATTTGCATTCATAAGGACATCTTTATATTATTAGTAACTCATACTTCTCAAGTTCACATACATTGATATCAAACAATCCAATACTCAAGTTATAACATCAATTATCAACCTAAACTTATCAAATACTTAACCAATTGATTCAACATCAAACTAAGTTCATTTAAAGCCCCGATCAAGTATAAAAACACCAAGATAATGTAACTTATCCTTAGTTAATTCCATTTCCCTAGTTGATAGGTGTGCATTAGTCTATGTTTTTCTATATAATTGGCACGTGTTTCTTGCATAATTGTTGATTATTGTTGTAGTTTAGGATTCATTTTGTATGTTTTCACTTAGTTTAATTTCCATAGTTGTTCTTTTATGTTTGATGTTAATTTAGGATAAGAATTGACTATTTTTATTTAGGTAGGAAGATTGAACAACTTGGAGATTGAGCTAGAGATCAAAGAGGAAAAGAAAAGAGGATGTTTTCTGTGGCCAATTCCCACGATCGTGGGAATTACAATATGAGACAATATGTGGGCTTCTTTAAACTTAGGATTTTGGACTATTAAAGGATAATTAAGCCTCCATCTTAGAGAAGAGATGAAACCCTTCTGTCGAAACACCATCCTTGAGTGAAGAACACATGTTTGGAGCCTTGAGAAAGGATTAAAGTCAAGGATTATCATCAATATTGGGGACAATAGCATATCTACATCTAAAATTCCAGATTTTGGGAAAAAAATAGAAGAAGTTCCTTTTATCCAATTTTCTGTGTTTTTCTTCCTTCTTTTCTTTGCAAAATGGTTTATTTGAATGTTGATGATGTTATGGAGACCATGAGTGGCTGATTTAGTTTTAGGGATTGCTTTTGAACTATTTTGTTGGAACTCCTATTTTATTAAATTGAATGAAGTTGTCTTTGATGATTATTGATTTTATTTGTGTTCTTGCAATAAATTGAGAGAGTGAGTAAGATTAGTTATGTAGGATTGTACAATGAGAGTTGGCAACATATAGACATACAATCATCATGTTAATTGATTAGTTAGAAGAGATATCTCAACGAATTCAATTGATCATCTATAGGATAGTTTAATAACTAGTTGAATCGGCAGAGTCATTGGGTAGGTTGAGGGATCGTACAATTGATTCCCTTTAATTCGATTAGGGACAATTAATTACACGTTGAGAGAGGGTAATTAACACATTCAAAAATCTAGGGTGAGACACAATTCAATTATTAAAATAGGAGGGAGACAAAATAGGGAAAAAAGTAATCTCTAGTATTTAGATTCTTAAATTTCGATTTTTTTGCATTTTTGTAATGTCTATTATTTGTGTTAGTCTTTTAATTTTAATTTAATTTTCCAAATTATTTGCATTAAACAATTTTGTATCTTAAACAAAAATTTGTCTAAATTAAGTGGTATTTGGGCATAAGTCTCTGTGGAATCGATATCCGCTCTTTTTAACTACAAGCACGACCCATTCACTTGTGGTTTTTGAGCGTAAAACAAGTGGATAGATTTTACCATCAATAAGTTTTTAGCGTCGTTGCCAGGGCTTAATTGTTTAGCATCTTGGTTAATTTAGACTACTTTGATTTAAGAGTTTTTAATACTTTTCCTTGTGTAATTGTAGCTATATGAACACAAGGAGCACACGAAGAACAAAAGAAGTGAGTGAAAACAAAATTTTCGACATCAAAAGGCATTAAAGAGAATTACGACGGGCAAAGCATCTTAACTTTTCACAACAAGATATGGTTGAAGAAGGAGAACAAGGAGGACCAGAAAAGACTTTGTTGGATTTCATGAGGCCAAGATTTAGTCCTCAAGGAGTGGCGAGACTGGCGGTCCAAGTAAATAATTTCGAGATAAAGCTAACGCTACTCAACATTCTACAAAATAGTTTGCAGTTATATGAGCTATCTAATGAGGATCTAAATGCCCAAATTGTAAATTTCTTAGAGATCTGCCACACGTTCCGATTCAACAGAATGTCTGACGATACGGTGTAGCTGAGACTATTTTCATTCATATTAAAGGATCGGGTTAAAGCATCATACAACTCGTTAAAATCAGGCGAAATTATGACTTAGGAGAAACTTTCCCAAACATTCCTCGCAAGTATTTTCCGTTAATGAAGATGATGAGGATTATTAAGGACATTACAATTTTCTAGTAAAACAACGAGGAATCTCTCTACAAAGCTTGGGATAGATTTAAAGAACTTTAGAGAAACTGTCCCCATCAAAACCTGCAGAGAGAGTTCCTGCGTTAGACATTCTACAATAGAGTGAATTCTAGCACCTGAAGAACCATCGATGCAGCAACTGGGGGTTCATTAGTGAGGATTATGGTGGAAGCAGCTCATGATCTCCTTAAGGAATTGGTGAGCAGCTGTATACAGTTGAGTGAGAGGAGCAGATAGGGGCAGAAAGAATAAAAAGGTATGATACCCATTGGCTCTGTTATTGCGTTGCAGGCTCAAATTACAACTCTTACGAAGCAGCTAAACAACATATAAGGAGCATCCTCCTCTACAGCAAAGGCGATGCAAGTGCAATGTGAGCTGTGCGGGTAGAACAACCACAACTCAATAGAATGTTTTCTATTAGGAATTGGTGGTACCAAATAGGTAAATTGCCTAGGCTAGCCACAGAAAGGTAATAATCCTTATTCCAGTACCTATAATCCGAGGTGGAGAAACCACCCAAAGTTTTCTTGTAGTATTAACAATGTAGGTGGCCAAGCGAGACCATAAAGACCACCAGGATTCTAACAATATCAAATGGTAGTTATGGAGAGTAAGTTAGACAAATTTATGGAGATGTAGAGTCAGAAGAGAATGTTTGTAAGCTAGGAGGAGAGTTAAAATAGGATGAAGGCAAAATCTGACCAAATTATGAAGAACCATGCCTCGTCGATCTATAACTTGGAGGTTTAGGTAAGTCAACTTACTGATGCTTTACTTTCTCAAAGTGTAGGTATTTTATTGAGCAATACTGAGGTCATTCCAAGGGAGCAACTCAAAGCCATTACGCTTCGAGGCGGTAAGTAAATGGAAGAGGCAAGTGTGAAAAGGGACAACCAAGAAAAGGAGAAAGGTAAGGAGATAGAAGAAGAAAAGGAAGAAGGAAGATCATATGTACCACCTCCACCGTACAAGCCCAAACCTTCATATCCATGAAGAGTAAAATAACATCAAGTGCACACTCAATTTTCCAAATTTTTGGAGAAACTGAAGAAGTTATAGATTAATTTCTCATTGGTGGAAGCTTTGGAGTGTATGCCTAAGTATGCAAAGTTTTTGAAGGATATACTCACACATAAACATACTTGGGAGGATAATCAGATGGTGAAATTGATAGAAAATTGCAATTCCATCATCTCAAGCCAATTGCCTTCGAAATTGAAAGATCCAGGGAGTTTTACTATTCCTATGTTGTTGGTGATTTTGAATTTTCTAAATGTTTATGTGATTTCAGTGCAAGTATTAATTTGAAGCCTTTGTCAATTTTCAAGAAACTGGGACTAGGAGATGTCAAGCTAACATCTATATTGATTCAACTTATGGATCAATCCATAAAAAGGCCATTCAGAGTTGTGGAAGAAGTATTGGTAAAAGTGGACAAATTTATAACTCCTGTTGATTTTGTTGTGTTGGATTTTGAAGCTGATAAGAATTGTCCGTTGATTTTGGGTAGGCCCTTTATGAATACTGGTAGGGGATTAGTTGATGTGCATGAGAGGAAACTTGTGTTGAGAATTGGTGATGAACAGGATGAGTTTAATATGACAAAATCTTTAAAGAAACTGATGGATGGAAATGTGTGTATGAAAATTAATTTTGTAGATGAGTGTGTGAAGGAGATTAAAGAAGGAAGAAGTGAATGAGGTACACAAAGATGAAAGTATGAAGGAAGAGGATTTATGTGAGGAAGTTGAGTTGGAAAGATTATAGAGAACTGATACACCTACACCACCCTCTACTGTTAAACCTCCCACTTTAGAGCTTAATCCTTTACCTTCCATTTGAGATATACATTTTTAGAAAAGAATCACACTTTACCTATCATTATCTCCAATGAATTCAATTGTGAGCAAGAAGAGAAAGTGGTGGAGACTATTAAGAAAAGGATGAGAGTTGTAGGGTGGCAAATTTATGATATTAGGGGGACTAACCCCAATGTGGTAATGCATAGGATTAACCTAGAAGAAGGATGTAGAATTGTGACAGAAAGAAAGAGAAGATTAAATCCGAATATACAAGAGGTTGAGAAGAAGGAGGTGGTGAAACTTCTAGATGCATAGATAATTTACCCCATTTCGGATAGTGAGTGGGTGAGCCCAATACAGTATGTGCTAAAAAAGGGTGGCATGACGGTGACAGAAAATGAGAAAGGGGAAGATTTCCACTAGGACTGTCACTGGTTGGTAAGTATAGGAAGCTAAATTTGGCCACTAAGAAGGATCATTTCCCTTTACCATTTGTGGACCAAATGATTGAGAAAGTGGCTAGTCATTCTTTTTATTGCTTTCTAGATGGATATTCTGGGTATAATCAAATATTTATATGGTCGGAAGATCAAGGGAAGACCACTTTTACATGTCCAGATAGAACTTTCGTGTATCAAAGGATGCCTTTTGGTTTATGTAATGCACCTGCCACATTTCAAAGGTGCATGATGACCATACTTGCAGACATGAATGAAAATTTTATGGAGGTATTTATGGATGATTTTTCTGTCTTTGGAGATTCTTTTGATGATTGTTTGCTTAACTTAGACAAAGTGCTTCAAAGATGTGAGGAGTCATATTTGGTTTTAAATTGGGAAAAATGTCATTTCATGGTCCAAGAGGGAATTGTATTAGGTCATAAAATTTCATTCAAAGGGATTGAAGTGGATCGCGCTAA
The DNA here is from genome assembly GCA_025594535.1 of Erythroxylum domingense. Taxonomy (NCBI): domain Eukaryota; kingdom Viridiplantae; phylum Streptophyta; class Magnoliopsida; order Malpighiales; family Erythroxylaceae; genus Erythroxylum; species Erythroxylum domingense. Next base: position 7,394 of record JANQBM010003280.1, on the reverse strand, counting down.
GACAGAAGTAATTGAAAGGTTACCACATCCCTCCAACATCAAGGTATCCGAGCTTTCCTTGGTCATGTAGGGTTCTACGGACAGTTCATCAAAGATTTTTCCCTTATTGCAAGACCCCTAACTCATCTATTGGTTAAATATGTGCCTTTCATTTTTGATGATGACTATTTAAATTCTTTTAACAGGTTAAAGAAGGCACTCATAACAGCACCAATTCTGACATTGCTGGATTGGTCTCTTCCGTCTGAGATTATATGTGACACAAGCGACCATAAGTGCGTACTTGGTTAGTAGAAGGAGAAGAGGTTGCATGCTATCTATTACGTAAGCAAGACGTTGATAGAAGAACAACTAAATTACATAACTACTGAGAAGGAACTGCTTACGGTGGTATTTGCTTGTCAAAAATTTTGCTCTTATCTTTTGGGCTTACAAGTTATTATTTTCACAAATCATGCAGCACTATATTACCTTTTCACTAAGAAGGATGCCTAGGCTAAGCTCATCTGGTAGGTACTCCTGCTCTAAGAGTTTAACATTGAAATTAAAGACAAGAAGGGAGCAAAAAATGTCATAGCAGACCATTTATCGAGACTTGAAGGAGGACATCATGAAGAGGATGAAGAAATTGAGGAAAGATTTCCAGACAAGACCTTGATGATGGCAGATAACTCTTTCCATCCTTGGTTTATAGATATCGCAAACTACCTTTTAGGTGGTTTTCTTCCATCCGATTGGTCATATCCACAAAGGAAGCATTTCTTATTTAATGCTCTTGTTATATTTAGGATGAACCTGTATTTTATAAAATCTGTGCTGACAATTTAATTCGCAGGTGTGTTCTTAAAGATGAAATGCCTGAAATCTTAACACAATGTCATAGCTCACCATATGCAGGGCATTATAGAGTTAACAAGACTGCTGTATGAATCTTGGAGTGTGGATTCTATTGGTCAACTCTGTTTAAATCGAGATTTTGTGCTCAAGTGCGATGGATGTCAAAGGTCAGCAACATATCAAAGAGAGATTAAATGCCACTTTTGAACATAATGGAGGTGGAGATATTTGATGTATAGGGTTTAGACTTCATAGGACCATTCCTATCCTTCGAAGATAACACCTATATTTTGGTTGGATTTGATTATGTTTCTAGATGGGTTGAAGTAGTTGCCACTCCAACCAATGATAGCAAGGTGGTTCAGAAGTTCATTAAGAAAATTTTTACTAGATTAGGGGTGCCTAGAGCAATCATAAGTAATTGGGGAAGTCATTTTTACAACAAACTATTTGAGAACCTTCTGAGAAGATACAATGTTCATCATAGAGTGGCTACCTCGTACCACCCCCAAACTAGTGGCCAAGTAGAGCTGGTGAATAGAGAGCTAAAAAGGATTCTGGAGAACACAGTGAGCATTTCAAGGCAAGACTGGTCATTGAAGCTAGATGATGCACTGTGGCCTTATAGAACAACTTTCAAGACCACCATAGGCACAACACCATATCAGCTTGTGTATGACAAGGTGTGTCCTTTATCATTGGAGTTGGAGCTTGGAGTATATTAGGCAATTAAGAAATTGAACATGGATTGGAAGCTGGTAAGAGAAAAGCGATTGTTACACCTTGACGAGTTGGATGAGTTAAGGTATGATGCTTATGAAAATGACAAGCTATATAAAGAAAGGGCTAAGAAGTGGCATGATGGCCATATAAAGAAGAAGGAATTCAAAAGTGGAGACTTGGTGCTTTTGTTTAATTCAAGACTTCGACTATTTCTCAGAAAGCTCAAGTCAAGATGGAGTGGCCCTTTAAAATTCTTCACGTGTTTCCCCATGGAGCTGTGGAACTGAAAAATGATGAGGGGGAAACATTCAAAGTCAATGGGCACCGCTATAAGCCATATTATGGAGGGTTATATCCATAAGAAAGGGAAGTTTTCTCTCCTATCTTCCGCTTTTTCATGAATATATGTGGAATGATCAAGCTAATGACCTTAACTTCGCATGTTTAATTTCTTTTGGTTGTCTTTGTCTAGTTATTTGTTTGATTTACTTAATTAAGATTGTGCTTACATTAAGTTTGATTGATGTTCAATTTGGTTTTTATTAGAATTTCAACTTATTTTCTTTTCAAAATTCTTGTTGATGATATTAATTTGATGTGTTTGTAGGTTGTGGGATCATGGAGAACCAAAATTAAGCTTAGAAGAAGGTTTGAATTTGTGAGGATCACCTCTTCCCACGATCGTGTTCAGAAAGTTTCTGGAGAGAAATCCAACGATCATAGGAATTATGGGAATTCCATCTGTGAGGGAAATTTAAACTTCCCTCCCATTTTCTTCTTTCACCCACTCTTAAAATTTTCACTCCTTCTCTCTCTAACCCACAAAAATCCTCCTCCCACTCTCTACATTCTTCATTTTTCCTTGAGATTCTTAGTATTGTATTCATATATTTTCATTAATTTTACAATCCTTTCATCTTTTCATATATTAATCATTCAAAAACACACTGATTTGGGTAAGAATTTGTTCTCTCTATTTTACATACAAAATTCACTCTTCTTCTTCTTAATTTTTGTAAGTTTTCTTCTTATAATGGCACCAAGGAAGATGATGGCTCGAAAACTGGCTGATGAACTCTGTCGTCAAGTTTTCAATAAAGGTAAGTCTGATTTAGCGACAGCTTATCGGGCCCCATTCTCGATTTACTCAAAAGAAGAAGGTACGCATTTATGAGACTTTAGGACTAGAGAAATAGTCACTCTTAAATATTTTGATTTTGAAGTGTTAGAAAACATAGGAGTGAGGCTGAAAATTGAGCACCTAGTTGTAAATATCGGTTGGAATAGGTTCATCCGATGTGACGTGCCTATCCATCCTATGATGACCATTGAGATTTTCACTACTGTCTGATATAACATTAAAATGGATGTTTTTTAGTTTAGGTTACAAATTGGATTATGTTGTTATGTGTAATCTTTTTGTTTTGAAAAATACAAAAATTTTGGATGATCACACTGATTTTGATGTGGATTCTTATTGGAGAACTCTAACGGAGGAAGAAAATTTTTACTCTAGGAATGCACCGAATTCTTTAATACGTAATATCGAACATTTGCTCTTGCATAAATTTATGTGCTTGACTGTGTTCAATAAAACTGAAAGTGGCAAATGTTCGACCAAAGAAATTTTCTTTTTATGGTGCATCGATCAAAAAGTTACAAGCAACACACCTTTTAGAATTTTTTGATCAATAGTAAGTGTTGTGATTAAAAAAAGTTCATATTTTGGAATGTTGTATGTTGTTACTACTTTAGCTCATTATTATAACCTTAATGTGGAAGAGGTACGTACAACGTCCCACGATATGTTTGACATACTGTATTTGAGACACTATGAGATTATGGAGGTCCATTATATGGAACTTTGAAATCCTCAAATGTGTACTGTGGTGAGGAGCAAGAGGGGCACCAGTACAGCTGCTTCCTTCCTCCACATCCAGCGCAGTCCCGGAGCCAGAGGCAGAAACAGTGGTGAAGGAATTGAGTGCACTAGCGGAGGCCAACTGATTTCAGGACATCCTCGACTAGATGACCTCCAATCAACAACAGATGACATCCCAACTAAATGAGCTTGCCACCCAAATGTGGAAATCCACAAGGAGCAATGTAGCTTGAAAAAGAGGTTCCTTAACTTTTGTCGGAGGAATAATTTTGAAGCTCCTTCACCAACACCATCACCACCATCATCTGAATAAGCTTTTCTTACCTTTTCTTTTTTATAGTTTTTTGTTTCTTTTGTTTGGTTGAATTTCATCATTTTTTGGGTTTCATGTCATTTTCTTTTATTTGGTTTAATACCATTTGTGTGTTTTAATTTCTTTTGTTTGGTTTGAGGTCATTTTCCCATATTTGGTGGTTGACTTATCACATTGAGGGCAATGTGAACTTTAAGTGTGGGGAGGTGACATTGAATTTCTCAATTGCATTGTTTTCATTTTGATAAATAGGATGCATGTTTAGGCATATCATGTACTTTGTGTCAGCAATGGAACCACATTTGAATTATTCTGATGAATATTGCCATGAGATTCTGTCATGTTAATTGGAATTAGATTTAATGCATACTTAAACTTAGATTAGGCTACTTGAGTAGAAATTGAACCATATAGAGTGATGAAAAGTAGTTAGTTACATGAGCTTACTCATAACTTGACACTTGAATAATGAAGTAGTGTAGAGATGCATAAAGAGTTTTCATTTGAGCCGATGTGAGGATTGAGCCATAGGACTCTATCCATAGTAATTCTATTTCTTTGTTGAGTGATACTTCCTTAGGTTATTACCTTCAGAACTTGCTTTGAATTGGTTTGAGTCTACTGGATGCATGCTTAATAGAGATGATTTAGGCCCTTTTTTGTGTTAACCCTTAGCTTAAATAACCTACCCATTATTATCCCTTGCTACGTCCATTGAGCCTTAACCTTTTGTTTCTTGAAAACACTAGAAATTTTAAAACTTTAAACCTTTTTAACTTATCCATCCATAAGATTAGTAGAGTATTAAGTAATACATTAGTTGGGATCGTTATGAAAATTTACCGAGATGAGTTGCATATATTTTTGTCTGTGGATTACAATGTATATAGTGCTATTTTCATTCATAGTTCTTCCATGTATTTAAAAAAAGGAAGAAAAATAAAATAAAAATGTTGAAAAGAAAAGAAAAGAAAAAGGAAGAACAAGTGAGTAGCATAAATAAGTACAAAATATATCTCAAAGTTATGTTTTGTTATCCCATTTTATCTGCCTTTTACTTTACGAATGTTTGTGCTTAACCCTCATTTCCATCTTTACCCACCTTAACCCTCACCACATTACAACCCTAAACAAGTCCTTTTGATCTATTTATGCATGCAATCATTGTAGAGGAGAATTGGTGTATTAGTAAGCCTATATGGTAGTGTAGTTTCCTATAGGAAGTTTGAGTGAAAAACTAACCATCAAACACTTGAGAGAAATGAGTGAAAACCGTGAGGAAAATTCATTTTGTATCTTTACTTATGTTTGAGTGATGGTTTTAATTATTGAGTTTGCTTATGTGCTTGAGGACAACTAAATATTTAAGTGTGGGGATGTTGATAGGTGTACATTAGTCTATGTTTTTCTATGTAATTAGCATGTGTTTCTTGATAATTGTTGATTATTGTTGTAGTTTAGGATTCATTTTGTATATTTTCACTTAGTTTGATTTCCATCGTTGTTCTTTTATGTTTGATGTTAATTTAGGATAAGAATTGACTATTTTTATGTAGGTAGGAAGATTGAGCAACTTGGAGATTGAGCTAAAGATTAAAAAGGAAAAGAAAAGAGGAAGCTTTGTGTGGCCAATTCCTAAGATCATGGGAATCATGTCAATTCCCACGATCGTGGGAATTACAATCTGAGACAATACGCGGGGCTTTATTAAACTTATGATTTTTGGACTATTAAATGATAATTAAGCCTCCATCTTCGAGAAGAGACGAAACCCTTATATAAAAACACCATCCTTGAGTGAAGAACACATGTTTGGAGCCTTGAGGAAGGATTAAAGTCAAAGATTATCATCAAGATTGGGGAAAATAGCACATCAAGTTCCTTTTATCCAATTTTTTGTGTTTTTCTTCCTTCTATTCTTTGTAAAATGGTTTATTTGAATGTTGACGATGTTATAGAGACCATGAGTGGCTTATTTAATTTTAGGGATTGCTTTCGAACTATTTTGTTAGAACTCCTATTTTATTTAATTGAATGAAGTTGTCTTTGATGATTGTTGATTTTATTTGTGTTCTTGCAATAAATCGAGAAAGTGAGTAAGATTAATTATGTGAGATTGTACAACGAGATTTGGCAACTTATATACATACAATAATCATGTTAATTGATTAGTTAGAAGAGAGATCTCAACGAACTGATCACCTATTGGATAGTTTAAAAACTAGTTGAATTGGTAGAGTCATTGGGTAGGTTGAGAGATCGTACAATTGATTCCTTTAATTCGATTAGGGATAATTAAATACACCCTAAGAGGGGTATTTAATACATTAAAAAATATAAGGTGAGACACAATTCGATTAATAAAATAGGAAGGAGACAAAATAAGGAAAAAAGTTATTTCTAGTATTTAGATTCTTGAATTTTGATTTTTATGCATTTTGGTATTGTCTATTGCTTTGTGTTAATCTTTTAATTTTAATTTAATTTTTCAGATTATTTGCATTAAACAATTTCTAAACAAGGTTTTGTCTAAATTAAGTGGTGTTTGGGCATCAATCCCTGTGGGATCGATATCCGCTCTTTTTAACCACAAGTCACGACCGTTCATTTACGATTTTTGAGCTTAAAACAAGTGGATAGGTTTTACGATCAACAATAATAACGCAAAACAACATGTTCTTCACTTCAAAGCCTTTCCCACGATCGTGTAAGCCTTCCCATGATCGTGGGATGAGTAAAAAAAAAGTTCACCATCCACTTCCTTTAATTTCGTTTCCAACTTTATTTTTAAGATAGGTTTTTGAATCAATTTGGTATAGCCATTATGACATAGAAAATGAGATATTTAGGCAATATCTTCTCTAAAAAAATGGTCCTATATTTCTTAAATGTCTAATGACATAAATTTAATGCATTTTGGTTCAATATTCTGTGAGTTATACCCAAAATAGTAAAGACTGTTCTCAAAAAGCGACAACACCCATTACTTAAATTCAAGCCAAATTTCAAAACCACTAGGGATAGAATTCAAATTAAATTCCTTATGAGAATTGTATCCATATGTCTCTAGTTTAATATAAATTAAAAATCGTCCCATTTGGATATCTACATATCAAGATATGGCCAAAATATAGATGTCTATTTAGTGGAAACACTTCATCTAGCATATTCCAGCACACTTCATCATCAACCTTACATGCAATTCATCTCAATTCATCCCTAACCGATCTTTATGGATGTTATTCTCACATATAACTCAATAAGGTAATCAAATACTTGTTTTTCTCAAGATTTCCTGAATCAACAAGCTAAGCAAGTCTCCTAAGCATCAAACATACATTAAAAGATGGGATTAAATCCAATTTACAATATGAGGGTTACGAAATTTTAGCAAACCTTTAAGGGTTTTAAGGATTGTGTAAAAGTGTCGTGGGTGGGAGGAAAGAAGGTGAAACAATAGACCAAAACATGAAAGATGGTGATCTTACGAGAGTAAGAAACGTGGGTAAGGTGTGTGGTGAAGAAGATAGACATGTGTAATGCCAAGTGTCAAGCTAAGAACTTGGCTCAATGGTGAGAGGCGTCCACTTAAAGTGGAACAAAACCTTGAGGTCAAGGGTTCGAGTCGTGGACTCACCC
>JANQBM010003257.1:0-13077 GCA_025594535.1 Erythroxylum domingense | reverse complement strand
TGAGGTGTGGTAATTTACCACACCTGGACCCGTTTCTCTGGTCCGACCCGTTCTCTGGAAACGGGATGTTACATGTACTTTTACTCTTGTGATTAGTCGATATAAATTATCTTTAGAAAAGTGTAGTCATAAGCCAGTGAGATTTTAAGCCTTTATAGACTGACACATCTATATCAGTCTTTTTTTTTTGTTCATGTGTGGCCTTCATGACATGTAAATCCTAAATTTGCTTTAATTTTCTATTCAAGACTACATTTTTATCACATACATTAACATAGAAATGATATAGGCATTTTTTGTTTCATAAGCTACATTAGCCAAATAGCCTACCTATTGATATGGTTTTTCCTTTTGTTAAGCCCTTTAATAAACAAATTTTCCTACTCAAATCTTAAAGCTAGCGGAGCATTTGTTAATTGTTAATGATTGTGGATGCATAAAAGTATGAGTGTAGTGGTGTGCATATATGTGGGTTGGCTATAATTCTTGGAATTCCATTTTAAGTCTTGTCAATAAATTCCAATGTTAATTTAACTTCTTTCAATTTTTGTTTAAAAGAAGAAAAAAAGAGAAAAGTTATCCATCATTAGTTTCTTCTCCTAAAGTTGTATGAAATAGGTGATTTGAGTATGATGCATATGAGGTAGATGTTGCTTTGAATGATCACCTTTTATGGTTTTAATATATTATTTTCCATAACTAATGGTACCTAGTTTTGAGTGCATTTTGGTTTTTGTGCTTGATGTTACGTTGGGTATTTGTCTTGCTTAACTAACTTTGATGGCTTTTATACTACAGTACCCAAATACATCTCACATTAACCTTTACCCATATTATAATCTTGAAAAGTCCTTTGATTCATGATTGTGCATCTGAATCTTAATGGTGGAGAAATGAAATGATATGCAAAGTTGTGGAATGTCTTGATCTTAAATGGTATTTGAGTTTACCCATAAATTTATCATATTCAAACACATTTTGTCAAAGTCTACCCCTATATTGCTCAATTTATAAATAGAATGATTATTGATTGGTCATAAGTAGAGGCATTGGATGTTGAGTTCTTTCTATGGTTTTAAAAGTTATTTCTCTTTTCTTATAACTATCTATTCTTAGAAAATATGGAAAATTAGTAAGTGTTTTGGATTGTGACCTAGATTTTGTTGTTTTGCCTGAGAACAGCCAAAAGCTAAGTATAGGGAACTTGATAAGTGCATAATTGATTATACATTTACTCCTAATCACTTAGTAATTAATTCTATGAAATGTTTAAGAAACTCATTTTGGTTCATATTTGGTTTTAGGTACAATTTCGAAGTTCAAGAGCTAAAATGAGTTAGCACATTCTTTGAGCCATCCTCGTGATGTTTAAACTCATTTGTCTTATAGAATAAGCAGATGGATTAGGGTGAAGATTAGAAAAGAAAATATAAGAAAATGAACCATTGAACATGACTTGTAAGATGTACGACTATGCATATACTCTTGGTGACTGGAGATTTTTTATGCATATTAGCAAATGAGGAATTTTTATTGGTGCATCCAACTTTACATATGCTCGAAAACCTAGGTTTTGATATAAATTGACATTTTGAGTGGCAAAAAAGAGAAAATCGATTTTGGAACACGAGAAGGGGCAGAAACATCACTTCTTTGGTTTAGTTAAAGAACTTGTTTTGACTAAACACGATCTAAGAAAAAACTGGAGTTAATAGAACTTATTGTTAATCTATGATTGATAATTTCTAAGAGAGTTGTGAAATAGTAATGCAATGAAGTATGTTTATTTTAGTGTAAGCTGAGATTGAACCAAAAATTACACTCCAAAATCATTCATCAATTTTCTCATTTTATGGTGTTTAATTTGATTTGCTTTTATTAGTTTAATTTTACTTTGTTTCGTTACTCAAAACCAACCAAACCCCTCCTTAATTTAATTTATTATTTACATATAAATATAATTTAGAAAATTGATTTGAATTAATCTCTGTGGGACTTAGACTTATCACTAGCTATAGTTTTAAGTTTAGTTATTTTTGTTGCAATGTTACGACATACTGCCACTATCAGATCATTCTATTTTCCTTACTTACTCAGAATTTGTTGAACACCCTAGAATGCCTTTCAAGTTTAATAACTTCTTGCTTGATTTTGCAAGTTTTCAAGAGGCTTCATAAAATGGTATAAGTTTTAATATTAAGGGAATCAAACAATTCATCTTTATAAGAAAAATCAAATTAATTAAGCATGAGATGAAGCTACTATTCTTAAGTAATGTAGGCAATACTCACCATTTACTAAACACTACTAAAAAGCATCTTGAGGAGATTTAGTCCAAGTTGTACACTAATCTAACTTCTCTAACTCTTCAAAGTTAGAGAAAACTGTTATGAGTAATCTCACTAAAGCTTTAGGCTATAATTTTTCCTTAATGAAACAAAGATCTCACATTAGGTAGCTCAAGGATGGTGACAAAAATTGTGCTTACTTCCATAGAGTTGTTCTTACTAGAAATGCAAATATAGACGTATATGTATACATAATGGTGAATAATTTCTGAACAGTTAATAACATCTACTAGATGGTGCTTTTGACTACTTCTCCAATATGATGAATGCTCCTTTTAACTCTTATTCTTTTGTTCCTTTCCTCAAAGAAATCATCAATGACTGCTTAAATCCATAAGATTGTAATCTTATGCAAACATGTCACCATTTTTGTAAATTGAGAACTCCTTGAAATCCTTGAACCCCCACAAGGCTCCTAAACCTGATGGTTTTAATGGAAACTTCTTTATCAAAACTTGGTATGTTACTAAACCTCTTGTTAATGATATTGTTATTGAGCTTTTCTAGGAATGAGGTGCTTCTCTCTGAGCTTCATAGAACATTCATTACTCCTATTCGTAAAGGTAGGGAGCAGAAAATCTTTTCAGACTTTAAACCTATTACTTGTTGCAAAAAACCATCTACAAAGTTATTTCAAATATCCTTATTGACAGATTGAAGATAGTAGCCCCCAAATATATTGATCAATCTTAAGGATCTTACATTCCAAGAAGAGTTATAGGTGATAAAATAGCTTCTGCAAGAATTAATTAGGAATTACTCTAAGATGAAGAGTAGGAAGAACTGCATCCTCAAAATTTATCTAAATATCACCTAAAATAGTGCCAATTATGATTTTACCATCAACACTCTTGTTACCATGGATTTTCCTTAATTTTTCATATATTGGATTAGACAATGCATCATTACTCCCACTTTCAACTTCATTATCAATGGACAACCCACCAAAACCATCAAATAGACAAAAGATATTCAATAAGGTGATCCTATTTCACCCTATATGTTTTCTTTTGCTATGTAAGTTTTAAATAGAATTCTAAATAAAGTTATTAAGAGGGCTAAGCTATTCAAATTTCAATCAAAATGCAAGAGGCTTAGGTTGTCTAATATGTGTTTTGCTTATGACTTAATGCTGCTAGCCAATGTTAATTTATACTTGAACAAAACTTTGTTATCTGATCTTAAATTTTTTAAGACTTGTAGGGCTTGAAGTCAATTGTAATAAGAGTACTATCTATCTCTCAAGGGGTGCCAGTCTTTTGGAACACAATATTCAATCATTCGCTGGATTCAAATTACAACATCTTCTTATGCTATACCTTGGGGTTCCTGTTTCAAAATCTAGAATAACTTGTAAAGAGTATTCATTTCTTATTAACAAAATTAACTCTATAATAAATAATTGAGAGAATACACATTTATCCCTAACTGGTAGGTTACAACTTATTGCTTCTGTTTTTAGTTCCATAAATGTGTTATAGTCTGCTCACATAGCATTCCTAGTTGTTGTCTCCAAGCATTTAGATAGGATTTTCAAAAACTTCCTGTGGGCAAGCTCTAATAACTATAATGGAAAAGTTAGAATAAAATGGTCTCATTTATGCTCTCCAAGAAATGAATGAGCCTTCAACCTTACTCCTCTTAGAACCTTGAACATAATCATGATGATTAAAAGACTATGGATATTATGCAAGGATAGGCAAACCTTATGTTTTAAGTGATACATGGTCACTATCTCAAGAGCAATAACACTTGGAGATATAACCCTTCATCAAGTGTTTCCTGTTTGATACAAACCATAGTGAAGACAAGTGAAAAAGTTAGATTGGATATAATTAACCTTATTAGAAATGGTAACAACACCAAATTCTGGCATGATAAATGGATCTCTACTGGACCCCTACAGAATTAGGTCTCTATACATATGTTGAAAACAATGATCCAAAATGACACATCAGTTGCAACAACACTTACCTACAAGCATTTATTTGTTGACTTTCCCATACCATACCACAATAGAAGGGAACTTTCGAATAATATAGAAGCATACTAGCTCAGGGAATTTCAAAAATCAATCATGTAGAAAGTTTTTAAGGCAATTCACTCCTAATTCCATGGACCAAAGTAGTATGGCATAAACATCTCAACCCTCGTGCTTCCACAATATTATGACTGGCAATGCAAGAAAAGCTTCCTACAACTGACAGATTATCCAGATACCTACAAATTCCTAGTTGGTACACTTTTCGTAAACAAGCTTAGGAAAGCGCACAACATTTATTCTTCCAATGTGATTTCAATAAGAATAGTTCGAATATCTTACTCCAATTATGTCACATTTCCAAAACTCCAAAAAACTAGAATGGAATAATTGAATGATGCTCTACCACAATCATAAAAGTAGCACTAAGAGGTTATGTTATTGTGTTGCATTATCATTCATTATATCATCAATTTAGGATCAAAGGAATAAGTGATTCTTTTATGATACTGAGTAGGACAAAGAAACATTCCACAAACAACTAATCATGAGAATTAAACTTCATATAAGCATGTTCAAAGACAAATATGGAGATGTACATTACATCAAACACATATGGAAGCTATAAATTGGTTCATGGGTATTATTGTTAAAGATAATGTAGTACTTTAGATTAGTTTTCTGATCTTGACAAATCCAAATGACGGTGTTTGTTTAACTAGATGATACAATTTTATTTATTTTTCATGCCTTAATGATTTAATATAATTCATTTTTTCAAAATAATTATGATAAAAATAAATTCATCATTTATCATTTTTTATTACATTCAAATTTCTTCATTTTTTCATAAAAGTTTCAAAATTTTAATCTTATATCGCTCAACGAAATGAAACATAACATATTTTCTTTCTATAAATTATTAAGGAACAATAATTTTGATGTCAATCAAAATGCATTATATTAATAGTTTTAATACTAGATTTGAAATTTAAATAAAGATAAAATAATAAGACCAAAACACACTTTCATTATTGACATTCAACAAAAAAATCACACTTATGGACTTCGACCTTATTGAAAGATTAAATGACTTCAGTTCTTGGAGAATTCTTCGTAAATTTTGTATCTTTTTACTACTTATCCTTTTTATTTGTTTTTAAAAGAACTTATATATGAAATTTTACTTGATATTGTTCGGTGACCAATGGTTCAATATTCAAGATAGATATCATTCATGGCTGTAATTTATTAAATTTTTAATACCATATGAATAGTGAATATGATCAAGAAACTCATTTTACAATGATATATATGGGCATGTGCCACTCCATATCCTTCATATGGCCCATTCCAAATTTTTGACAAAAACATGGTTGACCACACAGGTGTGTAGTTAATTGAATCCAACTAAACCAAACATGAACATGGTTTAGTACATAAGCGTGTGGCTAACCTTTTCCTTCATATATCACATTCCAAATTTCTAATATGAAAATAGTTGACCACATGGTATAGTTAACCATGCTTATATACCAGTTTGGTACACAAATATGTGGTCAATCGTGTCTTTCAAAAATTCTAACATGAACAAGGTTAATCATATAGGTGTGTTATTCACTATATCCAACAAAACATTCCATAAACGTAGTAAAGTATGTAGGCATGTAGTCAATAATTTCCTTCACTTAATCCATTAAAAAATAAATACAGTTGATCACACAAATGTGTAGTTTCCATCAAAACCTAAAATGAACATGGTATAGTATATAAACATGTGATCAACCTGTCCTTCACATATTTCATTCAAAAATTCTAACATAAACATGATTGATCACATCTAACAAAACCTTATATAAATACAGATTGGTACATACGCATGTGGTTAATTATTTCATTCATATAGTCCATTTAAAAAATATAACATGAACATAATTGACCATTTAAGTGTCCAGTTAACAGTATCAAAAAAATCGTTACATAATCATGGTTTTTTATATGACCATATGCCAATTCATGTCCTTCACATTATCCCTTTCAAAATTTTAAGATGAACTAGAGTAGCCACATATGCATGTATTTATCTATATCTAACAAAAACTTGGTTGAGCACGGTTTACTACATGGATATATACCCATCTATGTCCTTTATATAGTCCCTTCAAATAATTATAACATCAACATAGTTGAACATATAGGCGTATAGTCAAATGTGTCTAACAAAAATTTTAAAGGACATAGATTGGAAAATTTTCATGTAACAATCCATGTTCTACATAGTTTTCCTTTAGATAAGTAAATGTGTTATTAATATGTAAATGAATGATGATATTCTTTCTAATAACACGTCGTATGGAATGTATATAGTCATAAAAGTATGCATTAATTCTTTATATTATATATAGTCAGTCATAGTATTCCTATATTTATAGTTTAACTGCCATTAAATGTAATGAATGATGGTATTTTTGGATCATAAAAGCATTGTTGGATGTATGTCGTTCTATTATAGTTTGTGTTGAGACATAACATTTTTTGTACTCAATCATAGTAATCCTATTTTAAAGTATAGGTATTAGTTATCAAAAATGAATGATGGTATGTTTTATACAGGCATAACATTCAATTTATAAATTCTTAGTATATTTTGTATTTAGGCATGATTTCTTTGTACTTGGTCATGTTATTCCTATTTTAAAGTGTAGGTTTTATCTATAATGAATAGTGATATAGTTTTTTGTATATAGGCACATTGCTGAATATATAGTGTCATAATATATTTTGTATTAAGTTGTGGTATATTTTGTACTCAGTAATGGCTCCAATTATATAAAGTATATGTTACTTATTTATCATGATGGAACGATTTTGAACATAGGCATGGCATTTTGTGTATATTGTTCTATTATAGTTTATATTGAGGCATGATATTCTTTACATTCAGTTATGACATTCTCGTTTTAAAATATAGGTGTTATTTATTTATAATGAATGATGAAATGGGTTTAGTACATAAGCATGGTTTTGCATATTCAATGTCCTATTATAGTTTGTATTGAGGCATATTATTCTTTGTATTTTGACATCGTATACTGATTTTAAAGTTTACATGTTACTTATTTGTAATGGATGATGGTATTTTTTATACGTAGGCATGATATTATTTATATAATGTTATAATACATGATATTCTTTAAAACCATACATAGTATTCCTTTTTAAACTATAAATAGTACGTACTTTTAATGGATAATGATACTTTAAGTATACAAGGATGCTATTATATGTATTGAATCTTGATATAGTTCATATTAAGGCATGATATTCTTTGTATTTAGCCATTTTATTCGCATTTTAAAGTGTAGGTGTTACTTACATATAATGAATGATGGAATGAGTTCTAGTATATATGCATGATATTTTATATATAGTTTCCTATTATAGTTTATATTGAGGCATGATATTCTTTATTATAGTCACAATATACTGATTTTAAAGTTTATATGTTATTTGTATGTAATGAACGATGGAATGGGTTATAATATATAAACATAGTATTATATATATATAACGTCCTAGTATAGTTTGTATGAAGAAATAATATTTTGTATAATCATTTATAATTACTTTAGGGTTATGAATTCTATATTGATTACTCAGTTACCTCTATATAGTTTATGCCATATCTAATGACTACTAGATGAGATATCATTGACTATGATAGTTCTAAGTAGTACAATCTCTATATGAGATATTTTGGAGCTTTCAAGTAAAATAAAAACTTATGCAATCATTATAATGAGAATTTTCTTAGACATACAAGTAATATTTTTAAGGGAATTCTACTGTTGAGTCAATTTAGTGAACATGTTCTCGAACAAGCACCCTCAAGTTTGCTTAAGTACCTTCGTACTGTAGCCTATGAGATCGAATACTTCTTTAACAAGAAAGAAAAGTAACATGTGTTATTCCTTTTTCTTTATTAATGTCCATTTTTAATAGAGCTACGACTATGAACAATTTAAAGATAATACACAAATGTAATATAAATCTCATAATTATAATCTTATCTTAATTTTATTTAAAATGTATATTTATCCTGTGAACTTTATCTGACATATCAGTTAATTAAACAACAAGGTGGACAAATAAATTTTTAATTATTTATAAATATAAGAATTTCTTTTTGCTATCATATGAAGACATTTGAAAGGATTTTTAGATCTTACTTGTCTATATAGTTGTTAGGAAAGTGAGGTAGGATCTGATCCTATGTGTAATAAAATAATTACGAAAATTTTTATTTTTGATTTCTAGAAAGTCAAGATCACTTAAATTTTATAAAATGATTAACACATAAATCATAATAAAGTATGAATCTTAATTCATATCTTATTTTGAAGCTTGATCATAATAGTGTCGTATCTTTTGAACCATTTCTAAAATTGTCTTATCTCTTCCACTGTACCTGCACAAGTGTCCAACATCTAACGATATTCATAAAATGTATTGAGAGAACTCTACAACTATTGTAGAGAGCGTTAGGCAAGGAATGTTAATTCCCTTAGAGTTTAAGCTTATTTATAATAGGTTTAGATGTTTTAGTAATTTAATTGAAATCAAATTCTAATTTTAATCAAACTTTAGCTAGAATTATAATTAATTAAATTCTAATTATGCCCATATATGATCCAATATCTCATACTAATCCTTATTTATTAAATATCTTATAATTAATCATATAGTTTCTTAAACTTTACAATCAAGTCTAACATGAATAAAACACTTTTCTCTCTTCAACCAGTTCTTTGTGTATGACCCATAGGTTTTCAAATATGTTGAAAATGGATACCAAATCATATTTAGGATTAGAAAAATTAAACTTCTTTAATTCATCTTTTATTCTCGAATTAGAAATTATATATATCAAGATTGGCATTTAGCAATACATTATGACCACCTAAATATTTAAAAATGTCAAATTGGTTTTGACTAACTTTTCTATGCATGATTTTTTTTGTATAAATCAATCTTTGATCATAAAATGTTCTCTTTAGGCATAGAGTATGGAAAAAATGTCTACTTTATTTGAGTCCAGTCATGTCAGTTCTCTACCATTAGTAATTGATTATATAAATGACATTTGTAGATTATTTATAAAGAGTCATTCCATTTTAGCTAAGAATTTTTAGAATCAATACTGATTGAGAGCAATGGAACATTATCTCTAATTACTTTAGGGTGATGAATCTTACATTGATCACTCAAATACCTCTATATAGTTGATGTTATATCTAATTACTACCAAATGAGTTATCCTTAACTAAAATAGGCCATAACTAGTATTAAAACATAACAATCCTTATATAAAATAACTTTGGAGATCTCAAGTTAAAGAATCACCTATATAATCTTCACAATGAGAATTTGCATAGAACAACAAATTATGTTCCAAATAGAATTCTCATAAGATCAGTTCAATGAAATTTGTTGTCTAATAAGCACCTATACATTTATAAAGTATGAAATAGGTTAGTTCAGTGAACTTTTTTGTTTAATAAGCATCTATATATTTATTTAAGTATCTTCATACTTTATTTTTTGAGATCGACTACTTCTTTCATAATGAAGAAACACAACATGTGTTATTATTTTTATGCTCTATTATTGTCTAGTCTTAATAAAATAATGACTACAAACAATTTAGGAATAATACGTAAATACAATATGAATATCATAATTATGATCTCGTCATAATTTTATTTGTCATGTACTTTTGCCCCATGGAATTTATCATACACATATAAATATGAAGAATATGAAGAATGCCTTTAAATAATTATGTCACTAAACTAAAGTCAAAGAATTGGCTGTAGGGTATAAACTAATATTCTCTCATTTGCACTAAGTCGATCATTTAAGTCTTTTATATCATATCACCATATGACGATCATACTACATCTGAAATAATGGTTTAGCGAGAGAATTCTACTAGACTCTCTATAATGAGCAATTAGTTAAATCTTACAAATTCTTAATTATCATCGTAATTAAAAGAAACTATCTAAATACATACTTGGATATTTAGTGAGACTTTAGCTCCGTTCACTTGCCTAGTGGCTCTAATGTTTTAGAATACAACACTGTCTAAATAATGGAAAGAACTATAGTAAGTTCATTAAAGAACTTATTGATCTAATTAATCATTTCCAATAAATTAAAAACATATTTAGCCTGTTTAACAATTAATGCTACTTTAGAACCTTTCCAATCTCAAAACAGTATTTTTCTACATAAAATATACCTTAATCAGGACTTACTTTTAATGTTAATAACCATATAACCTTGAACTCAAATATCAATTCATATATAGAATAATGGCTATTTTTAATAATTTACAAGTATCAGATATCTCAAATTCTAAACACCTTTAGTAAATTATCTATGTACTTAGACTATAATAGGTAAACAAATTACGTATTTGTCTCTATAGATCCAATTCTCATAATTAAGTTATTACTTTTTCATATCCAATATGAATTTTTCTTAGACAAATATATTTTAAGAAATTGAAAATATGAATTATGATTCTCTTAATGGGCGGCATATCTCTACATACTCCCATTGCAGAGGACAATTTTATTCCCACTATCCTCATTGTACATATGATAAATTCACAATCATCTCTAAAATAAACTCTTTAAATTAACCATAAAGGTGAATCTTTCAATATCTCTTAGCCTTTTGTTGAGCTAGTTTTACTTCTAGTGAAACCCCCAATATTCGCAAATATACAGATCATAAAACTGTAGCATTAAAGGTGTTGATCCCACAAGGAGTTGGTGAACTAATCTAATTCTAAGTTATCTAAGGCCTAGAAGGATTTTTTAAAAAGAAAAAGAACTAAACAGAAAAGTAAATTCGTGAATGTGGATTGATTGAAATTAAATTGTAATATTAAGACAAAGAAATCAAAATTTAGTACCACCAATGAGTGATTAGCCGATTATGAGAGGAAGGATTTATCCTATCATCAAATGCTAACATGATTACTTTCGAAGGGGGATTACTCTATATCGAGTTATAGGCATTAAACCCTAAATAATAACTCCTGATTGAATTATGAAATTATCAATCTCTTAATTAAAAAAACCATACATCTAATTAGATCTTAAGCCCTATAATAGACTAATAGACCCTCACACAATATCTCTCTTGTATAAATTCTCGATTTGATTATTTGCATGATCTATTAAATTGTTTAACTCTCATTACCCAATCTAACCATTTTCCTATCGATTGACTCTCTCGATTTGTTACCGAAGCATGCAAATACAACAAATAATCACAGTACCTAATGTATTAACATCGAAAGAAATCAAATTACTATTGATTCAAGAACAAATCCCTAAAGGATTTTAGAACATCATCACCAAACCCAAATCCAACATTATCAAATCCGTCTCATACATTCAAAAGAAAGAATAATAAAGATGACATGAAATGTCACTTGGAAGGTTTGAAATAGATCAGGAAGATAGCAGCCCTTCCTCTCCTTCTTCCTTTCTCCTCCTTTCTTCTTCTTTCTCTCCCGTAGATCTTTCTCAAAGCGGCAAAAAATGGAACTCCCTTTTAGGTATTCTTTCTTCTCTTTATATATATTTTCCATTTAGGGCAAACATTAGGGTTTACTTGAGCCCAAAAGTTAGAAATATCCCTCAAAAAGTCACATTTTAAAAATTAGTCGGTGTCTACTGTCACACAAGCCATGATCGTTGGCTATAGTACCACAATTGTGGTACTCATTTTTTGCTCTCTGTCATAATCATGGCAAACCCACCAAACTTCTGTCATAATTGTGGCTAGGGATTGCTTTGAGTCTCCTCCGATTTCTCTCTGTTCTTTAATATTTGATCTGAAACACTAACAAATACAATGAAGCACTTCAAATACACAAAATTTAAGCTCAATAGCATGATCTAACCCATAAAATACTCAAAACACAAATATCTAACTAAATAACATATTCCTAACCTAAACATGCACTAATCAGTCAATTTAACAACTAAACATATATTAAACTACCCGTTAAAATATTATGCAACATAAACTATCAACATCCCCATACTTAAACTTGTGTTTGTCCTCAAACAAAAACAAAACAAACAAAACACAAAACACAAAACACACCTAACAACAAAACACACATATGCAACAATGATATAATGGCATTGAACTTTACGAAACAAATTTAACTATAAACATGATCCTTTAAGTTGTTCTAACTTATTAACTTGTGAAATCTGTGTCTAAGTCATATACATATTAATCTGGACTTAATGTCACATTCATTCAGTCCTATCACTTACACATCCCATTAATAATTTGTTAGTCAATCAAAAATTATAACTATCCCTAAGTAGCTTTTTATGAAAAATGAAGCTATTTAAAAAGATTAGTAGGATTTATTAAACAACGCACTATTTTTGTTTATTTTAATTGACATAAACCTAGACTTTTGATGCAAAGGCAAACATTTGTGATGAATGTCCCCCTGTTACATAACTAGGCCATGTTTTTATTAAGTGGCTTGGTTGGAATGTCATTATAGACTTTTGATGCGAAGGCAAACATTTGTGATGACTATCCCCCGGTTACTCAGCTACATCACATTTTTAACTGACTATTAGCTTTATTTATTGCAAAAGGGCTAGCGGATTAGTTATTTATTTAAGATTTACACATACA
>JANQBM010003247.1:0-13079 GCA_025594535.1 Erythroxylum domingense | reverse complement strand
GTCCTAACTTCTCCAATTGGTCTTCTCGTAGACCCGTTTCCCTGATCCGACCCGTTATGTGGGAACGGGATGTTACACATGTATTTCCAAATTCTGAAATAAGACATTAATACTATAAATTTGGTTTAACCAAATTCGAGATCAGTATTGAATCACGTAACACATACTTTAATCGTATTTCTATTTACTACTGTAAGCTAACCTATTGTTCATCGTTTCCAATTCTAACTTCAAAAGTCACCTAAAAACCATATTTTTCCCATTCTAACTTATCAATTTCTTCAAAACACTATCTCACTCAATTTGGCTCACCATATCATAATCATGCATGATGAGTCATGGTTATAACTTATGTCCAAAATCCATACCTCAATTTTTTCCTTTTCACATAGAAAACGTCCAAATTAGGCTTTAAGTCTTCTATACATTTATTCCCCTAATTATCTAGTTTCTATATCATAAAATTCACGCCATTTGAAGTTCTAAATCAAGAAACATGTCGTAAGCATTACAATCTGATCCAACACAGGGACAACATCAGATCACTAATTTCAATCTCAAATTACATTATGATTCAACCAGAATTAGGTCTAGGTTTATTCTAGATATTTTTAAGATATGTCTTAGGTTTCATCTCTAATTAGAATTACTCAATTTAGAGGTCTTTAGGCTGATTTATGGCCAAAACAAGGGGATTGATTCAAACTAACCTAAAACAGAATTCTACTACAAGTTCCTCTCTTGTCATATTCAATCAATTATATGTAAAGAAACACCAAAGTAACACTAAGAAACCACTGATCTTAAACACATCTTTCTCACTTAAAACAAACCTATAAAAATCTGAAATTTAGGAAAGGAAAACTTACCACTTTCTTTCTCCAATCTTTTGGGTAAATGATGAAAATTTAGGTCTAATCAAGGTTTCTCCAAAATTTCATCAAAAATCATCAACAATGGAAGCCCTCTTCTTCCTCTCTCCTTAGATGACCTTCAGCCCTGCTTCTCTTCTTTTCACCTTTGTTTTTGTTGTCTCACGTTTTTCCTCTCAAACACTCTCACAGTTTTTGATCAAATGAAAACAAAAGTCTTGCTTTATTCTTTTTAATACTCATTTAATGGATTCCACATTTCACCTTCCCATTGGTTCTCTTCTAATGACTCATTCTTCCACTAACCCCATGGAAAATGACCATATTGCCCTTCAATGAATACCATAGACCAAATTGCCCTTTAATGCATACAAAAAGATCAATATTCCCTTTAATGCATTTAATTCACCAACTAACCAAATTAAATCCCAAAAATATTTCACAACTATCTTATCATCAAATTGACCATAAAAAACTCAAATTAGGGTTAATATTTATTGATTAGATGCTCTAAAATTTTTCGAGTGGGTTTAAAATCACTAATAACTACTACTTTCCAAAAAGGGCATTTTAGTCCTAAACTTTTGAAACTCCCAAAATTCATCCTATCGGACTTATTTTTGATCTATTTCAATATCATCAAACTCTAATACTTATTCCAGATATTTTTCATTATTTTAAGGTTGGCTCACACAAAAATTTACTATTCATTTAAAAATACTATTCACCGAAACTAAAAATTTTTAGTGAAAGGAAAGGTTTGGGGTTTTACATAAAAATTAAGGAAGAATTATCAATGTTAAAGAAAGAGGTTGAAACAAGCACAACTAAGGAGTTTGAATAACAAATGAAGCTTTTAAAAGAGGACATAAATTTATTAAGAAAAGAGAAAAAAAGAAATTAAGTTTATGTTAATGAACATTAAAATACGATTTGTTTTTGTTCTAGTACTTTCTATTTGTAATTATGTTATAAGAATATTGTATTGAATTTCAACAATGCAATGGTTAATATTAATTTCAACTATAATATGAAAAAATTGGTTTTGAAATTTATACATGAATTATTTAATAAAGCAAAAATAATACTAATATATAAAACCAATGGACAATGAATAATTAACTCCTTGCATATCTTGTCAAATGTTGAGCCATCTTTACCAGTATGATCATCCAATCTTCATGTCTTCTTTGGCTTCTCACTAAGGCTATGACAACTAAAACAAACAGACAAAGATATATTCAACAAAGACAATTTTTCTTGCTTTTTGAGTTGCTCATCTCCCAAAAACAAGATCCAAATGCACAAAAATGCAAGCTAAGAGAGAGAGAGAGAGAGAGAATGAAATGAATGTGCAGCGGCTCATATTGATCTTGCCATAAAAATACAATATTTATATTGTATTTATACAACATAAACATTTTTCACCATTATCAATAGGATTTACATCTAAAAACTAACGAGACAAATATCAAAATATCAAACAGTTAGATTACATTGTATTAATATACTGCAAACATTTGTCACCATTATCAGTAGCACACATATGTAAAATTCAAGGAGATAAATATCAAGATATCAAGAAGTTTAAGGCATCGTTAATTGATGTTCGTCTTATTTGTACTTAACTGCAAAAGTTCAAGTTGTGATGATTGTATCAATGATGTTCTCTTTCTGTTTGCTTCAACTTGCAATTGTTATGAAGTAATAGTAGAATGTCCTCTGATTGTAAAACCTTTAGCTCCAATAATAATTGGAATGTGTGTGGGTCTACATCTCCAAACTTTTTTTTATTGGCATGTCTAAATGTGCCAACCTAAAAAATTGAAGATAAGATATTAGAAACACACTTGGTAATTATTTCAACTAAAACAAATTGATAAAAATCACATTCCTTACAATATTGATTTATTGACTCGATATAGCATTATCATCATCCAAATTGACGTTATTTAACTATAGTTTTAATGAAAACAACTTTGTCAGTCGTTAAAGCCAATAGTAATTAATATAAAACTAAAAAATGATATACTTATGAAGTTGCCTCTGTTCAAACTTGATTAACATAATGATAAACATTAGATACTGTATGTTTATAAAATTGTATTTACATTTTTGCATTTTTCCTTTCTAACACAATTTGTTTGGATTTTTCATTTTCTTTGGCTCATTTTATTGTTTCCTTCTTGCAATTTTGGGTCTACCAGGCATAACTCTTTTAGGGTCCTAAAAATTGGTATTAAATGCTTCTACCCTTTTTTTATGGCATTGAAACAAATGTATAATCTTTTGAACTGCAACAAAATATAAAGAAGTATTAATATACTGTATAACATTACATAATGAAGTAGGAAGTATTAACACGATAATGAAATTTTCGTTTATCATTACCTGTAGCAATGAACTCTCTTGATTTCTTAATAATTATAACTCAACCGTTGATCTAAGGTTGCTTATCTTCAACTTATGTACATAAACTTGCAACCTCGCATATTCGATAATATAATATATGTTTCTCTCTCTTTCCTTAATCTGTTCTTTACTCTTCTACATATGCTTAATTTAACAAAAGTATTGAGCTTTTCTCTCCATTCTTCGACCATTTTCTTGGTTGTGTTACTAGGATTCTCTAAAATTCTATCCTTGAAGTGTCTCATCAAGAATTTGGCAAAAACCAAATTTAGTTTGTTTACTATGAAGCATGTGTGATCAGGGTTATAAGTCTTAACCCTAAAACATCTCTCATTCTTATCATATCCAATATTCAAAACCCATAGGCGTCCATCAATACACACAAACCTAATCTGATTACTCTTACACTTTTTTAACCTAACATTGTATCTGTTTTGTACTACATAATCGATGACAACATCTTTAAATTCTTTTGCAGTTCTAAACTCCATACCCAATCTCTACTCATATGCAACACATGTAAGATTATCCTTAAGATTTAAACTGGGTCTATGAAAAGCTTCACCTACCTCCTCTCCACTAGGATATTCATAAGTACTAATAACACTACTACAATATGTTGATTCACTTTCAACAGTATGATGGTCATCTGGAATGTTTATATAAAAGTATGACTAAAAATGTGAACCATATTCCTCTATATTCTCATGTATAAGTGTACCCTGTTCCTCTAAATTTTCATTCACGTCCGAACCATATTCTTCCATATTCTCATCCATTTATGCTCTTTGGCCCTCTAAATTTCATTCACATCTGAACCATATTCCTCCATATTCTCATCCATTTGTGCAACTTATTCCTCTAAATTTTCATTCACATTTAAACCTTGTTGCTCCATACTCTCATCCATTTGTGCACCTTGTTCCTCTAAATTTTCATTCATATGTGGACCTTATTCCTCCATATTCCTATGAGCACCGAATTCCTCCATATTAACACTCTATTCATAATCATCATCATGGTGCTCTCCTCTAGTTATGTGTAATATTCCAGGAGCATGGACAGGTGTTTCTACATAATGAGTTACATATACCTCAACAATCCCATATATTAAGGTTTGCTAGATTAATACAACATTCGTTTGACTCTATATAACTCTTAGTGACTCCTCAAAGTTAAAACCAATTACTTTATAATGTGCCTTATCAATTTGATTATACCCTAACTCCTTCCCCATCTTATATATTTGTCTATTAATAACATAGTCAATGTCAACATTGTCAAATGTAGCAATATCCCCACCAACATATCTGAATTTAGGCTCCAACATGAAATATCCACTATAAAAAATGTCTTATACTTCTATATTGAGCCATTAAAACGTGTAAAGAAACCATTAAAAATAATTTCATTGATATTAGAGACCCGAACATAACAAGGTACTCACAAGCAAATTCAAATCATAAAGAGTATGATACAATACTTCTACTTTTAATCTAGAATAAAAAGAGATAATGAATTATTAGTTACTTAACTACCTTATACCAATTAAAAAATAAAAATTCAATTACTATGAATTAGCTCCATTGAGGTATCATAGTAACAAGTCTCTTTGGTAAATGGTCAATTATAAGTTCAAAACACTTACTTCAGTAATTCAGTATAAAAGACAACTTATTAACAATAAGCTAAAAACTAAATTTTAAAAAGAAAATAATATGAATAGAGGAAATTATAGCAGAAAAAGAATGAGAGGGTATCAACATTTTATAGGCAAATGCTTTGGGATAAAGAAGGAAATAAGGTAATGTGTATTCACTATGGCTTAATAAGACATACTATTGATATGTGTTATAAGAAGCATAGTTTTCCTTCAACATTCGTTTTAAACAGAGATAGACAGATATTAGGAATGTAAATCAAACAAGTTCAATTTTTTATTAACCAAAATCCTATGATCAAGTCTTAAAAGTTTCTAACTATGTGGTTTGCAGCCAGGATTCAGAAAAATTTTAGTTTTAAAATTGACAAATGCAAGCTATAAGTGAGGTGAGGGACAAAGGAACTAAAGTACTCTTTGTAGAAGACTATATTCACTCCACACTACCTGATACTACCATTACACCTACATGTATATTCAATGAAAAAAAAGAAAGCATCAAAAGGACGTTGGAGCACATTTACACGGTACCACATGAGAGACAATCTAAAACACATATGTCCCCACATGTGAGTGCCTCCCACATTCAACCCACAAGAAAAAAGTAGTCAAAACACACGACATAATCCACCAATCAAAGCAGATAAAATAAACTTAAGACGGGAACACATTGGAGGCAAGTAAAAACACATACGTTCCCACGTGGGATTGCCTCCCATGTGCAGCCCACAAGAAAAAAGCAGCCAAAACACACGACAAAATCTAACAGACAAAGTAGATAGGCAACAATAAACTTAAGACGTAAATTCTTTACCACAATAAACTCAACATGCTATCAAGTTGAAATGATGAGGAGTTCAAAGGGAGATTGGTGATGTCGATGACCAACAACTATTGTTGTAAGGCGATTGGAGACGGTGATGAAAAAGGGGGAAGATTGGTGAAAATTAGGACTTAATTAGTTAATTTAATTAATAACTCTACCGTAGTTACTAATTTTAATTCATTAACTTAATAAATAATTTGGTTAATTTAATTTGTTAGGCTAATAAAAGATAGGGTTAACTTGTCTATTAACTTAACAGGTTAATTGATTAAGTTAATTTGTTAGGTTAAACAAAATTAGAGGTAATTAATTATAGTGGGTCCCATAGGTAAAAATATTAGTAAAATTTTTAATTTTTATTTTAAGAAAGCGACTCTCAGACTGTCAAGTGGATCTAATGTGATAGTGTAGAACCCACCTATGAAACAAAAAAATATATAAACATTTACCATGTCATTGCTGATGTCATCAACTTGTTATTTTAACACGTCATATTCAAATGTTTTTAAATGTTAGAATTTAATTTATACTCTCTGAAACAGTAAGATTAAATTTGTCGAAGGATGTAAGCGTTCTGGTAACAAATTACTTTTATCTTTTCAAAATTAAATTAAACTGAACTAAAACCGGGTCAAACTATTGCCTTTAAAGATGCTTCTAATTTTTTCGATCCATACGGCAATAATTCAAAGCAAAAACGTGAAAAAAAGAGATTATTCATTAACTACAAGTCTCTAAATGCTTTCCTACAAGATGACAAGTTTCTTCTTCCAAAGTTATGCCATGGTCCCAAATTGTAGCTCTTAGGCCCGCTAATTGAGCTGGGCTATTCTCATCAGTTCATCTTAAGCCTAATGGAACCCTGGGCTTGGATCCAGACTCAGATAATAGGTTACTCGATGTTAACTTTTACCCCTCGTATTTCAATTGAAACTTCAAAAAGCTTGCCATTTCATTTCTTTGAAAGGGTCAAACCAAAACAAATTATTGAAAAAATTTCAAAACTAGTGACTGCTATAAGATAAAAAATTAGTGTAGCTCCAAAAATTGCATAAACCAAAAATTGCCACTCGCCTCCTCGGCTGTAATTTCCTCGTCCAACTCGATTTAGGTTTTAGACTCTTAACCCTGTGAACTCACAAAACCATCACATCTAAATTTTAAAGCAGCAACTATCAACCTCAAATTCCTCTACCTAGAGCTGAATCCTTCATCCAACAGTGAAGGAGCGGTATAGCTTTATTTTGCAATGAACGACGTTACAGATACTTTTTTAAGTTCGAGCAAAATATTTTCCCAACTGTTAACAATTAACAGAAAGGCGAAAATGTAATACAGCAGATGACAAGTAGCATACCTTGCGTGACACATAATTTATGTATTCGGGTTTGGATTAGTTCTAATGGGCAGTCCAAAATTTCTTATTAACTCTCAGATTTAAAAAGGCCATTCCTTGAGAATACACATCTCGTCAAAGAAATCCATGTGGTGATAGATGCCTGGTTTTAGTAACGGAATCGTGTATGGGTTTTCATACAGGCGCCATCTACAGAGGGCCTGGAAAGGTGCCATTCTCCCTTTGTTCATTCCACCTCTCTACCTGCAGCAGCAAATGACAAACATAAAGCAGCATTAACATCACCGAGGCCATCTACCTAACATCAAAACTGGAGAAAATTGGAAGCTATCCAAGTAATCACACACAGAAATCACATCCAAGAGAATGCTCTTCATGTGCCTTAATTTGAAATGATTTAGATTTTTATACTCATCATAGATCACCAGAAGAACAAAAAAGTTTATACATATATGTGTTGTGATTTAAGCAATTCAAGTACAAAAGAGAAGAATAACTATAACAGTGAATCATCATGTGTCTAACTTGCAACGAGAAATAGGCACATATGACATGTTAGCAAGAGGCGTCATAATTGAATATCAATATATTGGGTAACAACTAGCTCAATCTCTCTCTCTCTCTCACTCTGCACAAACTGAGATGCCAAATTTGAGATGATGCACTAAGTTTGCCAGATATGCTTTAAACCTACTGAAAATTTCAATTATTGCTGTCTCGACAATTGACATGAATAACTTCTATAACCAATTTACAACAAGCCCCGCTCATACATCACAAACATTAGACTATCCCATAAGAACTCCAAAGACATACCCATTCACCAGGGCAAAGAGCACGATAATATTTGGCAAACTTATCACACTCTGAAGCACCTTCACCCTTAGCAGCAACACACCTGGATAAGACACAGGAAGCAATATTCTTCATCAGATAGACAAAAAATGCAGAAATAGTTACAGAAAATTTAAGTCTTACCGATGATACTCAATGTATCGGGTAAAGCAATGCCTAGTTTGATTTGTGGTTGGAAAGCGGAAATCAGCAGGTGCTGTCTCAAGCTGAAAATCAATCAAGCAAATCCTTACGAGAGTGACCAAGGATGAAGCATAGACAAGAAAGACACTTCTATGGTGGAATTAAATCATGCATAAATATTCTTGGTGGTCATACCTTTATCTCAGGCTTCTCTTCGGAGGTTTCTCCTTCACCTGATTTTTCCTCTTCAGCTGTATCATTATTTTCCTCAGAGGAAGCAGGGGCAGCTTCAGTACTTTCATTGGAAGCAGCAGGGGTAGTTTCAAGACTTTCTTCAGCCGCAGCAGGTGTAGTTTCAGTACTTTCTTGAGCCGCAGCAGGTTCTTCAGTTTTTACTTCAATAGCAGCTGCTGGAGCCGCATCAGCATTCTCTTCCTTGCTCAATTCCACAGGTTTTGAACCCACATCTGATTTTCCATCTTTATCCAACAAATATTGCTGCAAATGAAAAATACAGACAACAAATTTGATGTAAGGCTACTGAAAACTGGTTTAGACAATTTGAGGTAAGAATTTGCAATATTGAGTAAGCCAAAAGGGAGAAAGCCTGAAAGTCAAAATCTCAAGAATCAAACAACCAATGTGAGCAATCATTAGAATCGAGAATAAAACATGATCAAGTAACAGAATTGTGATCTAAATATTCTTTGCCATTGAAAATTCAGTATGAGATCTGAATCCACAACTGTTAAAAGTGTGCAAACTAGAGGACATTTTCTTAGTTGAAATGCCAAGTATATGGACTGCTACTTACTACCCCCATTAGCATTTCCATCAACTCCCGTAAGAATTGGGGAAAAACATAATTAAACAGTGAGGTCCTTTTCGTTTCCATTATATTAAATTTAATTCCTGATAAGTTCGCAATCTTTCAGAAGTTGCATTATGTCCAACAGATTGCACCAATCAACCATCAATCAGTACAGACTCAACTCGTTAACTTAATCTACCAATAACACAGCAAACCAATGAAAGCTGCAAATTTTTACACCGAACCAACATTAATCTTCTAAAAAGTCATAGATCGGAAAATGATGGACAGAGATAAGAGGATAGATGCTTACCTCAGAGAGAGAAGGAGCGGTGTCGGTGGCCATTCAGCGGAGGAGGACAAAAACTGCAGAAGCGAACGCAGCGGAAGAGAAAGAGGGTGGCGGTGATTGGGTTTAGGGTTTCTAGAGACTCTCAAGCTTAGTCCAACCACCGTGTCCCACGTGTCCTGCCGCCCGTTACTGCTAGTCAATTGTCTTCCGAGCTGGGCCTTTGTGACTGATTTGGGAGCGAGAAAGAGGCCTGCGTTGGAGTTCGGATACTTTGTTTAAGATTATCCTATCTTACTCTCTCTAACATATATACGATATTGTTTCTGATTCAAAATTTTAATTTCGTTCCTTTACACGCTCATGTACATAGGCATAAGTGCACAGACGTGAACACTTATGTTATTTTTACTTTTTTATTTTTATTTTAATTATTTACTTATTACTTTAATAAAAATTTCTTTTAATTTTAAATTTAATTATTTCTTTAACATAATTATAATTATAATTATGTTATTATTAATTTTGTAAAAAATAAAATTTTAAAAAAATTAGATTAGTGCCCGTGCATTTATGTTTTTTTCTTTTTCTTTTAATTATTTAATTATTACTTTAACAAAAATTAAATTAAATTAAATTATTACTTTAATAAAAAATTAAATTAAATTTTAATTATATAATTATATAATTATAATTATGGTATTATTAATTTTATAAAAAATTAAAATTAAAATGATGCATTAGTTTTGAGTTTGAATTTGCTTTTATTTTTATTTTTATTTAAAATTAAAATTAAAATGATAAAAAAACAAAATTTATGTCAATTTTTTAATTTTTATTTTTAAAATAAAATTTTAAAATTTTAAAATTAATTAATTTATTAAATTAGACAATATATTATACATGTGGAATAATTTGTTTTGATTTCAACAACATATTTTAGTTCATTAATTTATTAAAATTGTTTATATAATTTATAAATTATAGAATGTTATATGTAAAAAGTTAATTTTATCAAAAATCTTTAATAAACCGTTGATGGTTTAAAATAATAATTAAATTTAAATTTAGTTTAATTTTTATTAAAGTAATAATTAAATAATTAAAAAAACATAAGTGCACGTGCATGCGCCTTATCTAATTTTTTTCTTTTTAATTTTTTTTATAAAATTAATAATAACATAATAATAATTATTATTATTATTATATTTATATTTATATTTTATTTTATTTTTATTAAAGTAATAATTAAATAATAAAAATAAAAATAAAAAAGTTAAAATAAATGTGTCACACAGACATGCTTTTTGCGTATGAGTGCGGGAAAGAATGAACATAAAATTTGTAAGTAAAAACGATGTCGAATATATATTAGACAGAATAAGACAGAACGATCTTATACAGAAAATCCAAACTCCCTACGTTGAATCTCTTTTTCTTTATTGATTACGCGCCTTTTTTCATTGATCTCCCCCAAAGTCGAAAAGTGGGGACTCACCTTCATAATATCCATCAAAGTAAAGTAGAATTTTCAAATTTCTATGTAACTTAAATGTTATTATCATTCTATAATTAATGATAACTTTGTTAATCTTATTCAATGTGACAATTACTTTTTAAGTTTGATGCTGTTAACAATTTTTTACATAAGAAATTAGTTTGCATAAGAACATTAATATTAAATTTTAATTTAAAATATCAAAAAATTATTAATCTATTTAAATTTTCGGGAAAAAAATTAGTGTGGAAACAATTCTTGTTATTTTCCCAAGATTAACATTCTTTCATATATATACGTTTAGCATCTTTGACACGCTTCTCTTTTGTATAAATCATTTTCAAAAAAATTAATTAACTGCAAAAATTTTATTTTATTTTAGATTTAACCTATAAGTTAAGTCTACTACTATGGAGTGTCAATTAAGCTAATAGAACATAAAATAAAAAATAAAAAATAAAAAATAAAAAATAACTAGCCAACTCTAATTAACATGACATAGCAAGAAGAGTAATATAAAAAATAAATAAACTAGAAATTGTGAACCTTGGCCAAAAGGAATAGTGTACGTAAAGAGGACAACCCGGAGAGCATAAATAAACATATGTTGCTACTGTCCTTCAAAATTTTAGAAAGAATTCAAGAAGAAACTACTATCCCTCTCTGTAACCAAAGTAACATGTAAATATTTCTAGCGTTCAGTGTGTATCAAATAAAAGTTAAGCACAAATAGGATGCAAAAGGAAGCAAAGAGTATAAGTATGCTCTAATTTCTATTAGAAAATCTTATTTCTACTGGTTATTAATTTATTATTATTATAATATATTTAAATAAATTAAATTTTAGCAAAAAATGACACCTTATTAAAATTACTATAAATTGTTATTAAATTTCTTGCACTTAAACAAATATTACAAATATCAAAATTTCTTCGACTCGTTAAGAGATGTGTATTAAGAAAGGTTTTAAAAAATTGATAAAAAGTGAAAATCACTCCTTTTAACATTTCACAAAAAGATATAAGTTAGTCATTTTTTTATTTGGAAAATGAATTATGTGTATACTATAGATGAAATTATTACAAACATTACAATGAGTTATAGGTCAGTAGCCGAACATTCATGTTACAAAAATACTAAGGAATCTAAATGTAGTATAGGGAATATGCATAAGATAAAAAAGCTAAAATAAGTTATAAACTCCATCTTCATTGCGTGTCTATTGAGAGAGTATACTGCACTTTTTTTGTATAGATGTGTCCATTGAGAGAGTATAGTGCACTTTTTTTGTATAGATGCACTCACAAATTAGGTTAACAATCCTTTCAGCGATAAGATATTTCACTTCCTTCTTATCAGTGAACCATCTGCTATTACGCTCCTTCCAAATTGTGTAAATGGTGAGGGTGAAGGTTGCTTTATAAAAGAGGCATTAGTTTGTCCTGGCTTGGAGTTTCTAATGATCCAGTGTAATACATGCTCCTAGTTGTATTGAAAATTATTTTGTGGTAACAAGTGCAATATTCGGCACTCAATCACTCTGGTAACAAGTGTTTGAAGCCTATTCTTGATTGCAGGCCATATGATGAAGGAAGCCTTGGGGCTAATGGTATTTCTCTACAAAAGATCAAACCAGGGGACAGTAGTATGACTATTGGAAAACAGGTGATAACATGAGTGATTAGTGAATTGGCTATTCCGGTTCAACACTCATATAATAGTATCCTCCTTCTCAATTGAAGATAGTCAAGGGAGGTGTATCGAGAGGGATAAAAACCTCTAAACTCACCTTTCCATTCTCCATTAACAATTAAAAAGGATACTTTGTGATTAAGAGGCACATGATTCCTTTGTTGGTGAAAAATAGTATGTTAGATGTTAAGACTGATATCAAGCCAATTATTGAACCATATTTATGTCCTTTCTCCATTCCCAATCTGGTGTTTAATGCAAGGATAAATGAACTCCCTCATCTTCATCATTTGCTTAAGCAACTACTGATTTTTTCCTAAATTTGTATTTCTTAAGCAATTCCTGAATCAACAGAATATTATCGCCAATGTTTCAATCAGGTATAAAAGCACCATATGTAATGTTAACTATACCTGATAGAACCAACTTGAGACGTTCATCCAGCAACTTTAAGATGGCCTTATATGTAACACCCCAACTCCTACCGGACCCGAACCCGATATCGACAGTGGTACCCGGATCCGTGCCCCGCGAAGGTGGCATGTCACATCACTTAACACTTCATTTAGCACTTAGCAAAAGTCGGTATAAATTTTTTTTTTTTTTTAAACACTTTACACTTGGCACTTATTGTGTGCCCACTTTTCTTTTCAAAGCACTTTGTTTTGAAAACAGGAAGCAGAG
>JANQBM010003231.1:0-13081 GCA_025594535.1 Erythroxylum domingense | reverse complement strand
ATCGAGTTTTTTATTCCAATAATAAGAATTATCACTACGAACTACTTTGTTTTCCTACATTTTAGAATTTCTGGTCAGAAGTAAATATATCAGTATAAATTTTATAAATCATAGTCTAATGAAGTAATACAAAATGAAACATGGAATTTTCGATTATTAACTATGTTTATTTTAATCATGAATTATTAGAGATGACAAAGGGCTTATGAGGGTTCAAGATACTTGAGCTCGAGCCGGATCGAGCCCTAAGAACTAAAAGCCCTGCTTGACTTGGCCCAATTAGAGCTTTTTTTTAATTTAAAATTTAAAATTAAAATAATATCATTTTATTTGACTCTGACATTTAAAAGTTTTGTTTGATTCGGTTTAAATAAACCCCAAAATTTTAAAACTTTTAAAATTAAAATAGAAAAAAATTGAAAATAATGTCATTTGATATTCAAATTGTAGATCAGGCCGAACCTTGGTAACTCAAACAGGAGCACGACGCGATGCCAAACCTAAATCTAGCTAATTGACTTCGTGCAAGCCTGGCCTATAACTACCAAAGCTACAAGTTGCTTTTGGTAGCCAAAAACAATTTTAGTAAATAAGCAATGTTTATGTTTCGTACTAAAAAATCATTGGCTACTTTTGTTTTGGTAATCAGCAGCTAGTTGGATGTATTCAAATTTGCCTCAAAATGAAGAACACGTTGTTGCATGTTAATGCCCAGGTCATCACAATTAAACACACACTGCAACGACATCGTATCCTTGTTTGTTATGTTGTTTTATATCTGAAACTTTCTTCACAGTATTGTTAGTGCTATCTTAGCTTCTACATCGTAATCCAAACAATAACTGAAGAAGACGGATAATCTGAAGGAGAAGAAGGTCGGTCGATTACTGAATATAAAGGCAACTCAAACGGTTTATTAGGGTTTTGGTCGAGGGTACAACTTCCATTATCGACTTCATTTTCTAAGCTAGGTAGTTGAGAAAGAGAGGCGCATGTGAGAAATGAGTGTGGTGGTGAACGGTCAAGAGAGTGAAAGAGGATATATACATAGATGTGGTGAGATACAGACAGAATTGGGGTTTTTGGGCAGTGAAGTAAGTGCTAAGTGTGTTCTGTTTTATTTTGTTTGCGCCCCAGTTCAGACTTCTTTCTTCTTGTACGCTATGTACTATGCTAGAAGGATTCAATCTTTATCAAGAATCAAGGGTTGCATTACCTGGTGAGAGAGGTAAAGAAAATGCTCCGGCGGATGCTTTCTCAAGAGTCACAAGCGTAGAATTATTGATGATGTTTGTATCGCAAATGCAGGGTGAGTTGTTTAATGAAATAAAAAATAGTCGGCATGAGGATGGGGCTATTCAGGAGTTAATTTGAACGTTAGAGTCCAA
Organism: Erythroxylum domingense; assembly: GCA_025594535.1. Classification (NCBI taxonomy): domain Eukaryota; kingdom Viridiplantae; phylum Streptophyta; class Magnoliopsida; order Malpighiales; family Erythroxylaceae; genus Erythroxylum; species Erythroxylum domingense. The sequence goes on along the minus strand of JANQBM010003231.1, from coordinate 11,693 downwards.
CAATACTAAAATTAGGGCTTACGAATAGAAGGATGGGTTAATAAGATGGAAAAGGGTATGGCTTGGGATGTGAGAGTTTATATTCAAAATTACATGAATTGTCAAAGAAATAAACATGATAGTTCTGCATATCTTGGGTTGTTGCAAACTCTCAAGATACCCGAAGGGAGCTGGAAAGAGGTTAGTATTGATTTTGTTGAAGGGTTTCCTGTTTCAAAAGGAAGTTCAGTTATCCTAGTGGTAGTGGATTGATATACTAAATACGCCCATTTCATCTCGTAAGCACCTTTATTCCGCTTGCGACATAGCTGAATTGTTTTTTAACAATTTGTTTAAATTGTATGGAATGCCAGACTCCATTGGTAGTGACAGAGATCCAGTTTTCTTGAGTAAATTTTGGCAAGAACTTTTTCAGATGCAAGGGGTTAAGTTGAAATGTTCGACTGCTTACCATCCACTAATGGATGGACATACTGAAACAGTAAACAAGATTCTCGAGACATATTTGTATTGTTTTTGTGGAGAAATGCCTCACAAATGGGGGGAGTGGGTAGCATTGGCGGAATGGTAGTACAATACCAGAGCTGCCATTATTACTACTCCATTTGAAGCTTTATACAACTACCCACCACCAGTATACACTCCTTATATAGCAAGAGATTCTAGGGTCTTGGAAGATGATCGAGTTTTACAGAATAGGGAAGCTATGATTAATGTTACAAAATTTCATCTACAGAGGGTTCAAAATCGCATGAAGCAATATACGGATTCTAAACGATCTAAGAGAGAATTCAAAGTAGGGGACATGGTATTATTAAAATTACAATTGTATAAGCAATTTTCTTTACAACGGAGGAGCAACCAGAAGCTATCGCCATTGTACTACGAGCCATATAGAGTGATTCAATGAATAGGGAAGGTGGCTTATAAGCTAGATCTTCCAAGTAAGGCAGCAATCCATCCAGTGTTTTACGTATCTCAACTTAAGAAAGCATATGAAGGGCAAATTTGAACGTCTTCCTCCCTACCTGAGCTTCTCACACCATTGTAGAAGCTGCTAGTAGAGATTTTGGATAGGAGGATGACCAAAAGAAATAATAGGGCTGTTACTCAATGGTTGATTCAATGGTCAAATGGCATGAACACGAATGCTACATAGGAGTACATTTTTGATCTCCAAAGATAGTTTCCTGAAATCAACTTGGTGGACAAAGACATTAAGGGGAAGGGGATTGTTGCGAAAATTGTTGAAGATGAAGAAGCATAAGCGAAGGAAACAGAAAACTCTGGAATATTATTAGTACCATATGCAACGTTTAGAATAAAATACAGTATGATGTTCTGTACTTGTGTCTAAGGAAGTATTCATAAATGTATTAAAAAAGGGACCCTAGTAAGTGTTACAGACATGTCTAGTTATGATGAAATGAAATTCTCTCTCTGTAACTTCCTTTCCCTCTCTCTCTCTAAAGCAACTTTCTTTTATGCGAGGTACTTTTAGCGCGATTATGATTGTGCATGAATTAGTTTATCAACATCGTCACATACATAAAGTTAGCCTTCAATTGGTTAGTTTTTGAAATTGAAAAATATGCCATAAATATTCCTGCAATGCAAACTAAGCTATTCACTGTTGAAAAGAGTGTTAAGGTCGATAAAGAAATTTTCTATTTCATCATAATCTGGGTATGTACAGTTAGGGACTTTTATACTAGAACTGAATGAATGCTATTGGCTACTGTACCCTATATTCTTGGGAAATCTGTAATAGAATTGATAGCTAATAGAGACAATTTAGTTACAGTAAAAAATACTAGTATTGCTGTACAAAATGAAAAGAAATAAAACAAAAATGTTTGTGCGACTTGGTCCTGAATTGTAGAATAGGTAGGTTTGAGTGATTAAGTAAGTGGGTTAGCCCAGTCTTTTAACACCCCTTTCAAGTCAGAGCTCCGAAGAAACAAACGGATCCGAACTTGAAGAGTAAGTCTGCGAACGCATATACGATGAGGGGTTTAGTGAATAAGTCCGCTAACTGATGTTTGCTTCGTATATGTCTGAGGTTTAGGACCCTGAGTTTGTCATATTATGTACCAAATGAAGATCAATCTCTAAATGTTTGGTCCTCTCATGGAAGACAAGTTTTTTCTATATGCCTGATTATCGCAGAACAGAGGTATGGCTTCTCTGTTTTCCACATGAAAATACCCCAATAGTTGAACAATCCATTTCAACTCACATGTAGTTGAAGCTAAGCTCCTGTATTCTGCCTCTGTAGAAGATCTACTAGCCATTGTTTGCTTCTTTGTTTTCCATGATATAGGTGATTTTCTAAGAAACACGCAAAACCCAGTCAAGGACCGTTTGCTGAACACGCAGTTTGCCCAGTCGGAATCGGAGTAAGCGGTGAGTTGTAGTTTCGATTTTGATGCATAGAATAATCCTTGATTTTGTGTTCCTTTGACATATTTGAGGACATGTTTTACAACTTCCCAGTGAGGTTTCCTTGATGATTTCATTAATTGACTTAACTGTTGTGTTATGTAGGTGAGATCTGGTCTTGTGAAGCTTAAGTATTGTAGTTGCCTACGATTCTCCTGTAGCTTTCCAGGTCTTTGAGTAGTTCACCTTCATCAATGTTATGTTTTCTTCCTGGAACTATGGGTGTTACATATGGCTTACAGTCCAGCAATTTTGTTTCTTGTAAAGTGTCCCTTATATACTTGCCTTGGCTGAGTATCATCCCTTCCTCTGACCTTGCTATTTCAACTCCTATGAAGAACTTAGCATACCCTAGATCTTTGATTGTGAACTCCTTATTTAGGGCCTGCTTAACGGTGTTTAAATGTTCTTCCTCTACTCCAGTGATGAGAATGTCATCCACATAGATGATGATAGCAATAAAAATGTTTCCTTAACCTCTAGTGTATAGGTAATAATTTGATTATGATTTATCGAAGCCTAATCCCTTTAGTTTTGTGGTCAATTCCTTGTGCCATTGTCTGCCCTTCTGTTTAAGTCCACTGCTCTTACTTTAGCTTTCTTATAACCCTGTGGTGGTAACATATAGAGTTCTTCTTCTAGGTGGCCATGTAAATAGGCACATTTATGTCACATTATAGGATGGGCCATTTCCTGACCGTAGCTATAGCTAGGAATGTCTTAATTGTCACAACCCTAGTTATAGGAGAGAATACCTCTAAATAGTCCACTCCTTCCCTTAGGTTGAAGCCCTTTGCTAGTTTGTCAACAGTACCATCTGGATTGTATTTCACTTTATATACCCACTTTAATGCTATAGCCCGCTTCCCTTTAGGTAGTTTTGTCAAAACCCAAGTTTGATTGTCTTCTAGGGCTGTTAGTTGTGCATCCATGGAGTCCACCCATTCCTTTGTCTTATGTCCTTTAACTTACTTACTGTCTCATAAGATAAAGGTTCAAAAACAGTAGACATATTACCTATAAAGTCCTTGTAGCCTTGCTTATGCACAACATGAAAGCCTGAATCCTCGTTTTGTTCTTTCCTTGGAGGACCAAAGACCTTTAAAATGATATTAATAGAATCAAGGACAGAAATGGAGTGATGAGCAGAGGCTTAGTAGACATAATCATCAAGGCATTTAGGTGTGGTATATGTTCTTTGGCTCTTTCTCACATTATAGTTTGTGGTAGTTTCTTGGTTGGTGGCATTGTCAAGTTGTGGCTGTGTTTCTGTGGTTTCTGATATGTGGTCTATACTTTGTATGCTTGATGATCCTGGCATGTCACTTTGTGTTAATGTTTCTACATCATCATCTATTATGTTGTAAGGGAATAGCGGTATTGATCCTTGTTCATAGTTTGTTGATGTTTTAGCCAAGGGAAATGTGTTTTCATGGAAGGTTACATCTTTTAAACTAAAAATATTGTTTGTGCCAATGTCCATGACTGTATAGGCTTTGTAGTCTGGCATGTATCTAAGAAAAACACATTTCAAAGATCTAGGATCTAACTTTGTCTTGTTAGGTGTCTTATCTAGGGCAAAACATAGGCACCCAAAAACTTTTAAGTGTTCATAGTTTGGCTTTCTTTGATGTAGCTTCTCATACAGTGTTCTCCATTGCAGGGCCTTAGTTAGGACTCTGTTTAAGAGGTAAGTGGTAGTAAGGAGGGTTTCTCCCCAATATTGTTTTGGTAAATTTGCTATGAATAGCACTTGTTATTTTTAGTAAATTCTTGTGTTTGATCTCCACTACTCCCTTTTTTCAAGAAGTGTATGGACAACTTTTTTTGATATACTATTCCCATTTCTGTAAAATACTTTTTGCATTCATAGTTTATGAATTCTCTTCCATTGTCTGTTTGTATTTTCAAAACCTTTGTGTCATATTGTTTTTCAATGGTTTTGATAAAATGTGTTATGGTAGGTTGTGTTCTACCTTTGTGTTTGAGCAAAAAGGTTCAGGTGGCTTTAAAGAAGTCATCTACAATAGTTAGAAAGAACTGTGATCCATCTAGAGTAGGTACCTTGTAAGGTCCCCATAAATCCATGTGTAGAATTTCAAAAGGCTTAGTGGTTTGTATTTTATGTTTAGGGAAGTGTTTTCTGTGTCATTTTGCCATAGGGCACACTTGACAATCGGAAAAGTTGTGATTGAAAAAGTTGATTTCATTTATATGTCGCATTTTTCCTTAGAAACATGCCCTAATCTACTATGCCAGATATTAAAGGAAACGAAAGCACTAAACGCGACATTCTCAATTCTGTAGAAATCTAAGGTAGAACCTTTCAAAGTCCCTGAGGGTAATAGGTTTTCTGTTGTTAGCTCATACAATCCACTTCTAGCCTTGATAGCTGCCATAACATTTTGTGTTGTTAGTTTATTGATAGAGAGTAGGTTTTTGAAAAAGTTGGGAATATGCAGAATTTCATCAAGGGTAATTTTGTCACCAATAGTAGTTTGGCATATGTGCTTCACTTGCTGTTTTATGCCATCTGGGAGTGTTACAAGCTCATATAAGTTGTTTATTTCATATTCATGGCAGAAATCAATGCTTGTAACCATGTATGATGATGCACCTGAATCAATTAACCATATGCATTCATTTTCTGCACTATGAACATTAGTGTAACTTGTGCTATTACCTAAAAAATTTGCAAGCCTACCAAACTGTACCTCACCCGTGGCCTTCCCTATGATTGCTTTAGATATCTCCTATTGAATGAAGGTAGCTAAGCCTTGTGGAATTTGGCCATTCCTTTCATTGTACTCACTAGGTTCTTGATGTGTGTCTACAGGAGTGGCACTGATCACAGCTAGGTTGGCCTTGCTCTTCTGACTAGTCAGTTCCTTATACCAGTTAGGCATACCCTGGATCTTAAAGCAGGTCTCAATGGTATGTCCTGTTTTCTCACACTAACACAATACTTGTCCTCTTTCTTGGTGAATGGTTTTTTTTATTGTTGTTGTTGTTTCTGCCACCTTTGTTAGCATTAGATTTGGATTGCCTTACCACCATAGCTACATTCAGGTTAATGTTATTGTAAGCATTTACTGCCTTTTGTCTTTGCACAGTTTGCATCATAGCAAAAGCTCTATTAACCATGGGCAAAAGTTCCATTAACATGACCTAGTTAACTACATGCTCATAATCCTCATTTAAGCCCATCAAAAATTGCACTAATCTATGGGTGTTTTACTTGGTAGTAATAGCTTTATCAACATCACAAGTGCATGTAAATATAGGACTTAGGCTAGCTAAATCATCCCAGAGTTTCTTTAGTTTTGTGTAATATACGAAAATGGTGAGATTACCTTGTTTAAAAAGGCTAATTTCCCTTTCTATTTAGTATAACAGTGGTCCGTTGGCTTCTTCGAATATCTCTCTCAGTTCCTTCCAAAGCTCCTTAGTTGTGAAGAATGATAGGAAAGTATCACCAAGTTCCTTGATCATGGAGTTGAGGATCCAGGACTTGACCATAGAATCTATCCTTTTCAATCTAACTAGAAGAGCCCTGTCTTCCGTTGGTTGTATGAATGTTCCATCAATAAAGGAGAGTTTGTCTTTAGCACGCAGGGCTATCATCATTGATTTGCTCCAAGTTAGGTATTTGTTACCATTAAAAAGGGTAGTAACAAGAACAGCTCCAAGGTTTTCAGTATTTATTATGGAGTACTTCCCCAGGTCTGGATTTTGTGTGGGTTAGAGTTGCTGGCATCACTGTCATCAGCTATATTAGACACTTTGGTAGGTAGGATAAAGTGGATCAAACCTTTGTCTTTAATACCATGAAAAGAGTGTTAATGTTGATGAAGAAATTTTCTATTTGATCATAATCTGGGTATTTACAGGTAGGGACTTTTATACTAGAAGTGAATGAACTATTAGCTACTGTACCCTATATATTCTTAGGAAATCTGTAACATAATTGACAGCTAACAGAGACAATTTGATTACAGTGAAAAATACTAGTATTTTTGTACAAAATGAAAAAAAATAAAAAAAATGTTTGTGTGGCTTGGTCCCGAATTGTAGAGTAGGTAGGTTTGAGTGATGAAGTACGTGAGTCAGCCCAATCTTTTAACAGTTGTATAATGCAATCAACAGGTTTAGACGGAATCTCACAGTTAGTCTCGACACATACCTAAAACTAATTTTAGAAATAAAACTTCCTAACATATCCTCTTCTTTTCAATTGTAAAAGACAACTTTGCTTCTGCGGCTCTCTTTGTAGGTTCTTGTTAATCGTACATATAACCCTATTAATTGGCCGACAATTCAGAATTTTACTGCTTGTTTGTGCAAGAACATTTTGCACTAATTTTTGAAAGCGCCTAGAAAGGAAATCAAAACCAAACGAAAATGAAATCAAAAGTTAATGTTTCAAACTGGTACATTCTCTTCAGCATTTTTCTTTTATGAGATATGCTATAACCAAAACTCTCATCCACTGATTTTCGTGTGTATGGAATTGTGTATCTATGTTCGTTGGATAAAGTTTCACGCACATGTTAGTACACCATCTAGTTCCGAAGAGATTTTAGCTGTATCATTAAAAATAAATAAAGCCAACAGTTAAGAATGATTAATTAAATGCAAGTATGCGCCTCAAACTTATGTATGGAGTAATTAAATTGCATGCATGTATTCTTCACTAAAAATACCGCATCTTTTCATACCTGCTTAACAGCTTGCTGCTTCGGATTTCTAAAGCAATGAGAAAAACCAAGACGTTGATTATTAATTGGCCAGGCCTCTTTCTAGAGCACTAGTTTTTATCCAGGTTAGCAGTTGCAACTTTACTCAACAAGTGTTGTGTGTGATTGTTGTAATGAGATTATCTGCATGCCGAAAGTCTTCATTTGAGAACATTATTTCTCTTTTGAATAAAATATCTCATACTAACAAGAATTATTAAATTAGAGATCACTTAAGTATCAATGAGAATGGGAGGTATGCAGCTGTTTGGTCACAACTGCTTTTGGTATGCAGCTGCTTTTGGGACCTTAACTGTTGTCAGTCAAGTAGCAGTAGCGGATGAAGTCCTAGTCCTTGATCCAGAAACTGCTATGTCTATGGGGGTCCAACATACACACTATATGGCCAAGCATTGGCGTGGTAAAGAAAGTACATAAACAACGCGTATAGAGTTTGAAATCTTATTTCAGGTATACTGAAGTTCATGCATGTACTAACACTAGAACAAAAGTATTAGTAAAGCCTTAGAACTTTTGCTTCTTTTAAAGAATAAAAACAATAACTGGTAGTTGAGAGTCTATCTTTATGCGCTGAATGTCATTGTCTTCTGATGCAGTACACTGGAAGCATGAGGAGATGGAATCAATTCTCCTCACTCCGTACTTATGCTTGTTGTCCCAAAGGTAGCAACTATTGGTTTGGAGCACTCTATTTCTTAATTATCTGCTATTTTCCAACCAATGCTAAATTATGTTTTTTCTTGAATTTAGGAAATTTGTGAGAAGGCAAAAGTGGCAGATAAAAAGTAAAAATACCTCATAATCAAGGGTTTAAGTTATTTGTAGTTATTCAAAATGAATATGTAAGATCTGCAACTCGTACTTTAATGAATACTTATTAAGTTATTTATTGTGCTTTGATTTTTGATTTCATAAAATATTGTTTCAAGAATGTAAAGTATATTCTAGAGATAGAGATAACACTTAGGAGATGTAGATTTGGGCTTTTTGACTTTTCACGTATGGGAGATGATGAGCTTAATTGCATTTTCAAACTTTGCTTTATCTTGTTCTAAATGTGTAATAATATATGTGGACATGCAGATTTTACGTGTTATTGCAAGTTACATTCAGATCGGAGCTATATTGTTTTGATGATAACTTGGTTGAAATGCAGAATGTAGGCAACACACAGTCTGGAGATATTCGTTGGAAATCTGGTAACCAAGGAAGGTGGGAGTAGGAGTCTTCAGGTGAATTTTTCGCATCTTTCCACATCACATGGTATAAAACAGCTTCTAATGTGTAACCTTAGCGAATTAAATTTTCTTTCACTAGTTACTTGTTTACAGTCTCTGGTGATGCTGCTGTACTTCCTTCGCTCCGTAAAGAATTAAATGTATGACTCATGTATAACACATTGGCAATGCGCTTTGCTGAGGTTTGTGAATCAATATTATAAGAGTGCCGAGTGCCATGTTACTTGGAATAGGACTGGCTTATGACCCCTAGTCCCTAGGTGATTCTCTTTTACTTAGTGATACATAAGGCTTAAGGCATCTTTCCAGTTGAAGCATGCTTATCTTAGTATTGAATGTTGTGTCGGTGAACCAAATCATACTGTTCAATGAAAGTAAGACTATGACTAAAACAAATCATAAAATGAGCTTAATTTGATAATAATAAGCAAGTAATTTTTCAGCAAAAAACATATTGAGACATTATATAGAAAATTTTACAAATTGTTCAATATTATGGATTATGCAAAAGGTTGCAAAAATATTTTGGCAATGTTTTTGTCAAAGACCTAGGGAGAACACCAATGCTGATAAACCCTAAGTTATGCGCATCATTGTGCATATATATCTAACAGACTTGGTCGCCTCCATTTTTCTTCTTCTTAGGCTTCCTCCTGGACTTGGGCTCTGGCCTCCTTCAACATATGATAATGGGCTTGTCTAACTTCTCCAAAGACTGACTGGGCCACCTTATGTGTTTCTAAGCTCAGTCCTTAGCCCATCCTTCTATTGACCCATTCCTTTTTATTCTTTGTATCTTTTCTTCTCTTCTTTATTTGCTTTGTCTAACAGAAAGTTATTGCTTATTCCCTGCATAGTTGTAATTAGTTACATACTTTCTCAGCCTTTGTACAAGTCCATATATAGACAACAACTATTCAATAAAAAGTTGAAGTTTTTTACCAATTTGTTATTTTCCAACAACTCTTTGTCTTTCTCTTTTGACTTCCTTCTTCGTGGTCTTCAGTTGTTTAGCAACACCATACTTTTGTCTCTTTTTTCTTCTTTCTTCCTTCATCATCTCTGGCCCTTCATACGCACATATTACTACAAATCAAGGTCAACATAATCAAAACAATTATAGACAAATGATCATCCAATAAGCCCCTACTACTTACATCCAAATGAAAGCCCCTCTTTTATCCTTGTTTCTTCTCCCCTGATCGGTACAAATTACCATTTATGGGTAAGATCCATGCATATGGCCCTTCTATCTAAAAAACAAACTAAAATTCATTGACGGTACTATCATCATGCCCCATAGAGATGACCCCTTGTTTGTTTATTGGAAAGATGCAACACAATGGTCCTATCTTGGCTCTTATGATCAATATCTGAATCTATAGCACAAAGTGTGATATGGTTTGATTTAGCATTAGATGTTTGGAAGGTCCTAGAAGGAAGATTCTCCCAAGCTGACTCTTTCAGAATTTCAGATTTACAACAAGAAATCTATGATTTTCGTAAAGGAACCTTTTAATCTCAAACTACTACAGCCTCTTAAAGATGCTATGGGATGAGTTCTTCAATCTCAGACCTATGCCTAAATGCAACTGTCAGCCCCTGTGTTCCTATGATCTCCTAGCTACCATAAAATCCTATCAAGATGGTGATTGTGTGATCAGATTTCTTAGAGGATTGAATGATTTCTTTTCTCCTGTTAAATCTCACATCATCCTTATGGATCCCTTACCCAACATCAAAAAGGTGGTTGCCATAGTTTCTCAACATGAAAGACAACTAAATCTTTTCCTCCAGCACTCTCTCTCTACACCTTCTATTGAACCCTAAGCCTTCTATGCCAAATCTGACTCCAAAAAAACTCACTATCTGAATAAGAAACCCATGTGCACCTTTTGTGGTAAAAATTGCCACATAAAAGTCAAATGCTATCGCAAACATGGCTACCCTCCTAATTTCTCTCAAACCTCTATAAACTCTTATTCCACTAGAGACAACCATTAGAACAGATTTAAGATAATTAACCAAGTGGAAACTAATCTTGAAAATGTTGCAGCAGAATTTGATGACTCTCCTATACTAGAATCTTCTCAAGAATCTCTAGGATATCACCTCAGTGCAGAACAATATAACTAGCTACTTCAACTTTTGCATAGAGAAGGAGACACAAAAGGAAAAACAAACAACACTTCTCAAGTTAACACAATTTCTAGTACTTGGAAAGGTATTTCCAAACTTGTTTAACTTCTGTTTTATGGTCATCCACATAGATTCTTGATTCCAGAGCTACATACCGCATCATCTGCTCTCTATATCAGTTTTCAACCTGTAAGACAGTAGACAATTTAACAGTCAGATTGCCAAATGGTGAATTTTTCCTTGTCACCCACCTTGGGATTGTCCACATCTCTTTCCTTACCCTCACAAATGTTCTTTTTGTGCCGATCTTTTCTTTTAATCTTATTTCCATTAGTAGACTCACTAGACATTGTCATTGTCAACTACTTTTTTCTCTTGACTCATGTCAAATTCAGGACATCAAGTCACTGAAGATGATTGGTTTTGCTAGACAAGTCAGTGAATTATATCATCTCACTCCCCTCTCCCAAGCCATCAGCCCACTTCTTTGCAGTGCTTCTACACTTTAAGACAACTTATGGCACAAAAGGCTAGGGCACTTATCTAATCACAGACTGAAAAGCCTATCTAAAATTAACCCTTATGTTATTTTTCAATACATTGAATAGTGTGATGTTTTTCACTTTACTAAACAAAGGAAATTACCATTTTAGCCTAGTCTATTAATTGAAAATCTTGTTTTGATCTCATACATGTAGATATTTGGGGCCCTTACCATACACCTTCTGCTCTAGGATATAAGTTCTTTTTAACCATTGTGGATGGCCATAGCATAATGACATGGATTTACATGATGAAACAGAAATCAGAAACTAGAGAATTGCTTAAAGGCTTATGTGTTTATGTTAAAAGACAATTTGGTCAAAAAATTAAACGAATTCGTAGTGACAATGGTATAGAGTTTTCAATGACAACATATTATAGAGAAAAGGAAATTTTACATGAAACTACATGTGTTAAAACACCACAGCAAAATGGAAGAGCTGAACGGAAACATTAACATATCTTAAATGTAGCAAAGGCTTTAAAAATACAAACTAATCTACCTACCAAATTCTGGTCAAATTGTATTCTTGATGTTGATTATCTGATCAACTAAGTCCCCTCCCCTCTCTTA
>JANQBM010003188.1:0-13087 GCA_025594535.1 Erythroxylum domingense | reverse complement strand
AGTATCATTTGAGATTGCATTGGTCCTTTAATTAAAAACCTGAAATAATTTCTTAACCAATTCTGTATATTTTATAACTATCAAAACATAAAGGGATTTTTATTTGTCAACCACCATTGGTCCAACAAAATTTTGTCTTATTATCACTCTATAACAATTTTATGCAAGGATTAATTACATCTAGTGCCCTTGTGGTTTGGGTAATTATCATATTTGGTTCCCAAAGTTTAAAAACTATCAAATAAATCCCTATGGTATTTGAAAACTATCATTAATTAGTTCTCTATTTATCTACGTGAAAAAGGGACAAATGGAGATGTCCCTAAATGTCTGCATTACTTATATCATCCAAATAAGGACTTTGCCTTCCACTAAATGAAAATGATGTCATGCTAAACGTAAGAGAGAAAAAACAAAGGCATCCCTCTCTCACATGTTCATCCTCCTTTATAAGTGAAAATGAAAAAGAAAGAAAGAAAGTAATAAAGGACTAATTTTGCAAGTGATGGGTCACATTGACACTTTATTTCTTAAAGCATTATTTGTTTTATTGGTTCTTTATATGGACTATTTCTATTACCAAAAGCCCATTTCAACACCTCAAATAACTCACTTCACTTACAAGACTCTTATTAGAGTTTGAAGTCCTAAAAGTACCAACCCTTTAATCATTTCAAAAATGATGTCCAAACTTTTATCTATTACCTAAAATTCCACATTTTTATCATATTTTCTAAGGCTTTCACCTAGATATTTTTGTAGTTTGGTTTAAAATGTTTCCTTTGTTTAAATTACGTAGAAATTAATACATGCAGGTATTGGTCTTCATTTTTAGATAGTTTGTCTAAATTCTTCTTTTATGGTTGTCTTTAAAGACGTAGGGCATTGCAACATAAAATTTAGACAACTAGTTTTTAATAAGTTCTAAACTTTGGTTATGTTTGATGTTAGCTCAAGATGTGGCGTACTTAGGGGCATTATAGGGTGGTTGCTGGGCTCAGGTCTTGATTCGAATTTCATGGCGACTATGCACCACAATTGGGATTTAATGAAATAATAATTAAATTGGGAATTTTTCTATAAAATAAAATGATAGCATATAATTAAATAAAATTTAGATAAAGGAAATTCATGGTGGGACTTTTCTGTAATAAAGAATTAATAATAAAATGTCATAAAATAATTTTAGACAAGAAAATAAATTAAATGGGGGTTGGATAATACGTATAATCACTTAGAACTTAACCAATAAAATGTTTTTGTCTAACATTTGTAATTGTCACGATCATGCCATAAAAATGTCATAACCATGAATTTTTCATAGAAGTGTCACGGCCATGACATAATAATGTCATAGCCGTGACAATGGGAAGAGTTGTCATGGCTGTGACATAAAATTGTCACAACTGTGACAATTGGAGGTGTCACGAGGTGAGGATTTATGCACAGGTGTGAGAGGAAATAAAAGAGTTATAGGGGTGAGGGTTTGTGCACGGGTTTGAGGGTAGAACAAAGAAGTCACAGGCGTGAGTGAACCATGCACGGGCGTGAGGGAGAAGAAAATGAAGAAGAGAGTCGCGACTTTCCAATCGCTCTCCCTCCTTTGAAACCATCAGAACTTTCAACCCAGAAATCCAAAAATTACAAACTTTATGTCGTTAGAAAGTTAAGAAAAATATCTACATCGTTCGTGAAGACACTTTGGTCTAATTTTGCCTAGATCAATGTAGTTTATGCGTTGAAGTTTTAGACTACATTTTAACCTTTATTCTCTCTTTTTATTCATCTGTTATCAACATCTATATATATATGTAAAACTAGTAACTACAACCACAAGACCAGAATCCAAATTTCAATTTGATACATACAACTTCCAATCTAAACAATTTTACTTAAAGAAAATCCATCCCAAAAGACATCACACAATAAAAATTTCACTTCCAAGCACATTAACATTTTGACATAACATAACATTTTACACATACATATGAGAATCTCTACAACTTTTTCTTTCAACTTTCAACAAACAGAGTTCTTGTACAATTCCACATTACAAATCCCAAAAACCACATTAGTAGCAAAATGCAAAACACTTTCATGGATGCTCATGCTTGTAATGATTCTATGTGCCAAAAGTTTCTGATCTACCTAGTTAAGTTACAAATGATTAAAAAAATCCTTAAAGTCTGCCGAATTTTGCAAGTTTGTTATGTTTTTTCTTCACCTAAGGAGTGGAAAAATAATGGGGTGAGATAGGAAGCTCAGTGGCTAAAACCTTTATAGCCAGCGATAACAAACTACACATAATCAAGTATATATATATATATATATATAAACCATATGCTAGACTTAGCGGATCACATTCAAATTTTAAGACTTTCATATATATCTAAACATATTACCACACAATTCAGCTCATATTTTTCATTTAATCATCACAAAATATCATTCAAATGTGCTCTATATCCAACAATTTAGGATGTAATGCACAACAAAATGGATCGAGAGAATCTCATAGAATGAAATGACGAAACCAAAGTTTACACCATGACTAAAATGAGTCCATTTTAGTCATGGTGTAAACTTTGGTCCATTTTTTGGAGCTCATTTGCCAAAAGTGGGCAGCTGGGAGAAGACTTTAAGTCGACGTGCATGTGACAAACAAAATGGTACCTCTCTTACCCACATAAACAGATTTCAGATGCATACATATCAAAATCATATTTTTCATGCTTTTTAAGTTTCTATTTTTCTTTAGCATAAAGCAACACAATTAAACAAACAAACATGATATAATTCAGAGAATATTTTTCCCATATTCACAACGAGTCAAGACAAACATTTGTAGCATTCATACACACAAATATTTTTGCTCATCATCACAAAACTATAAACATATTACCCACCTATTTACTTGGTACTTCCAAGATCAAACTTGCTTTTCTCTTTGCTCTTGACTTTGACTAGCTTGATTCCCTTCAAACACATATATTTTCATTTAATCAACATACACGATCCATAAATGAGCTTAAGCTTGATCTATTCTTGATTTATCTAACTAGAAGAACTAGGAGATCTACTTAAGTTCATAAAAGAAATTTAAAAACATAGCTCTTTTATTCCTCTTCTTTCTCTCTCTTCATTTTCATCACATAAAACCTATTTTATCTACTTCCTTCATCTATCAAAACAAAAAGAATAGGTAAAGAATACCTAAAAACTCACCTGAACTTTTCCTTCTTCTTTTTCCTTTTTCTTTCTTTCCTTCTTCTTCCCTTTCTTTCTCCTTGTCTCCTAGTCTCTTCCACGACTCTCACTTTCTTTTGTTTCTTAACTCTCACGACCCCTTCTTCTCTTCTTTGTCTTATCAGTTTAAGACAAAATTTTTAACTTTTCAATTTTACCCTTCCTTATTAAAACCAATTCCTATGAACTCCTAAACTTAATTCTAATTTCTTTCTAACCATATAAATTTCATAATATACCATATTAAACTCCAAAAATTTTCTAATTAATAAATTCTAATTTATTTTCATGCTTGATAATTTAATAAAATAAATCCTAAGAAAAATCGGGACCCAACAGTGGTGGAAATTCTAGTAATAGAGTTGAAGTTATTAGGTCTAAAGCTACTATGAGTTTCCAAAATTGATTATTTATTCCTTTCTCTATTTATTTCTTATTTTCACATCCAAAAAAGGAAGAACGCCTTAGAGAGAGATGTCGTTGCTTTTTCCCTACCTCATATAAGGCACACTATCATTTCTATTTAATAGGAAGTGATGTCATTCCTTGTATGAACCACATAAGTTTCTGACCCTAAAATGCATTTATTTTGAGGATTTCATTAACTTTGCTTTGATGGGGAGAAATGGAGAAGTGATGGACAATAGTTTTCATAAGCTATAAAGACTAATTTGATATGTTTTGAACCTAAATAAATAAAATGATAATTACCTAAATCATAAGTGCACTATATAACCCTTAGTATAAAATTTAGGCACGTTATTTAAAGACCAACTAACACCATTTAAATTAAAATAATAAATAATATTCTAAAAATAAAATCTAAATAATATATTACTTGAATAATAAATGTGATTTACAAAATTATATCTAAATTATTGGCCTCTAGATTAAAATTTATTATAAAAAATTATAAATCCAAGTAAAGTGTCTTCATTTAAGGAAAGAGTATTGGTAACAATATACTCTCAACTTAAAAGTTATTTAAGAACTACAATAAGAGACAAGAAATAAGAGATTGTTCTCTAGAGTTTAACTTTAACAAAGCATATTATTCCTTGAGTTGGAGGTTGTTATTCAATAATATAAAAGTATGGGGATTTATAAGCAAATTCATGAATTCAGGAAATAAATGTGTTTCTTCTCCCATATACTCAATCCTAATCAATAGAAAGCCAAATATATTCTTCAAACGAGTTAAAGGAATTAGAGAAGGAGATCCTTTGTATTTTCATCTCTTCATATATGTGCGAAGGACCTTATTAGTGTAAATTTCATTAAGAGTGTAACAAACTTGATACTTTAAATCTTTTTTTAGCAAATGAGTTATTCCTCCTATATGGTGTAACTATTGAATAAATCAAGGTGTTTACAAACCCACGATCTTAGTTTAAAAAAATCTCAAACTTAAAATTCAACCTAACTAAAAGCAAGTTTTATAT
Source organism: Erythroxylum domingense (assembly GCA_025594535.1). Classification (NCBI taxonomy): domain Eukaryota; kingdom Viridiplantae; phylum Streptophyta; class Magnoliopsida; order Malpighiales; family Erythroxylaceae; genus Erythroxylum; species Erythroxylum domingense. The sequence goes on along the minus strand of JANQBM010003188.1, from coordinate 8,399 downwards.
TTCAAATAGTTGTCTTGATATTATGAGCTATAGAGGACAATGACAAGCATAAAACATGCAAAACCTTTATTCAAATACTGGGTGATGTTAATAACTATATTTCTCTCAATACATAACTTCAAGAATCATTTATGTTCAGGTCATACCTCAATTAAAATACATAAATTCCTAAGATCTAGTAGTTGAATAATCCTTTTAGGTTCTTTAATTTTTTTACTAGATGTGCAGAGATTCCATGATGCTGTAGATAAAAGGAGGAACCTTCCTATTCATGATAATGAATCTTATAAATTATACAAGAAAATGATATGGGTAGGGGAGGAGCTCAAGCTGCTCAAGGTTAAATCTTGACAAACCGGTAGTAACCTTGAGAAAACTAAAAAAATTAATTGTGACTCAAAATGAACTCCAAGCATATCTTAGGAACCATTTTATATTGCAAAATGAAAAAAAAAGCTTTAGGGAAGTACATTTAAGCTCTAAATGCATATAATTTCTTACTTAGGTAGAAGGCCAAAATTCTCTAGTTGAAAAAATATGACAACATTGCTTACTTTAATAAGTTCCTCTTTTCAGAAAGAGACACTAACAGAATCCCATCACTTACCTCTGATTATTCTTTATTAACCAAGTTCAGATTATTAATCATGAAGTATGCTGTTATATAAGATTGTTTAGTTCTCCAGTTACCATATCCTTAAATTCTTTGAATGCCTTCATCCTTAAGTTGGTCATAAGTGATTATATTAAACTAATCACTAAACCCTTTACAAAGTCATATGTTAACAAAGTTTTATACCCTAAAAAAACCCTAGGTTTTGATGGGTCAATGCCTTATTGTATCAAAAATCTTAGGAATCAATCAAAATTATTTTATGCAATGTCATTATAGAATTCTTTTCTAACTTCAAATTGTTCAAAGTCTGGAATAAAACACATCTTAGTTTGACCCTAAAATTCCATAACTTTAGGTCTTTAAAAGATTTTATACTCATTACTTACTACAATAATTTTTGCAAAACATTTTAAATCCTTACTACTAGTCTCAAACATATTTTACCCTCAATTATGGTCTCTACTAAGCTTTTTTGATCAATGGTAAATTAATAGGGGATAACATCTTTGTTCCAAGAATTTCTCAAGAATTATCACTCAAAAAGCTCTAGTAAAAGCTATACCTTAAAGGTTGAAATTAATAAAGCTTTCGACATGATTGACTGGAACTTTATACTTAATTTCTCTTGATGATTTTAGGTTCCCTCATCTTTTTATAGCTTGGATTAATGAATGTATCACCACAAATTCCTTTGATATACTAATCAACGATGAAGCTTCTCCATTGTTAAAAGGGAAAAAAGGAATAAGGCAAGATGATCCTTTTTCAAGTGACCTTTCCACCATATCTATCGAGTTTATGACTAGGTTACTTGATACAATATTAAAAAAAACATATGCTTCATCTTCCATAGTAAATGCTAGGAACCCCACATCTATAACCACTCTTTCATTGATGACCTTTTACTTTTACATGGGTTTGATATTAATTCACTCAAATTCTTAGTGGACATTATTCTAAGAAGAGTTAGATGTGAGCACCAATGGATATACAGATTGTTCAGGACTAATAAGCAAGCTAGAGCCTTCCACTACATGATAGAAACCTATTACACCATGAATATATTATTACTTCAATAAATCTTATTGTAGAGGAACAATTCGATACACTTATCTTTTTAGTTGAGATTGGAACTCCCAAGTACTTAAAAAGAAGTTTCATGAGTTAAAGCCTCAAGGAGGAGATTTCTAACAAGATATTGATATGATTAAAAGGTGATAAGTAGAGACAACTTTTCCTTTGGTTAAATGATAGTTTGAAGATGCCTTTGAAGGTATGTAGAGATTTCATTAGCAATATAATGGAGTTTTGATAAGCTCCACAAAGAAGTAACAAATCATCTACAAAGATAAGGTGAGAAATATGCATTTTTTCATATTTGTAATGGAATTTAAAGTCAAGATCTCCAGCAATGTTAAGGCCAATGATTTTAGAGAGAATCTCCACAGAGATTGTAAGGAGGTAAGGGAAAAAAGGGTCCCTTTTGCCTCAATCCTTGGACTAATTTGAAGAGATTTAAAGGCTCAATATATCAGCATAAAATATGAGATAATGGTGATGTAGGAGTGAATCTAGGCAAATAATTTAGGAGGATAAAAAATAATTTGGAGAGTATTCAATATCAAGTCCTAATTAATTGAGTCAAATGCCTTGGTGAAGTTAGTTTGTATAACATAACTGTTAGTGGTTTTATAAGAACCACAATTTCTAAATAATTCCTATACTAGGTATATGTTATCACCAATATTTTTTCCACCCATAAAAACTACTTAGCCACAATTTATAAGATTAGGAAATGTGTTCTTCATCTATTTAGAATGAATTTTGGAGATCAACTTGTAAATGACATTACAGCAAACTATAGGTCTATAATCGTTGAGACTAGTTGAGTTAGGGAACTTAGGAACTAAACAAATGTAAGATTTTTTAATTTCCCGAAGCAACTTTCTATTGGAGTCAGTCTTTGTTATCATAGGCTCAATTAAATCATAAGTGGTTTGACAAAATTGTGAATTGAAACAATCAACGCAAAGGGACTTATCTGTGGGGAATGAGAACATAAAAGCCTTGATTTGAGAGGAAATTTTGGTATATAAATGAGAAAATATGTAGAAATATATTATAAAATAAAAACTATAGATGGATAAATAAGGACATGGAGTGAAATAACTGGAAAAAGATTCATTAAGGGCATAGTTCGGATTTTGTACTTTAAGACATGGTTGGAAATTTTAAAATTAAGGTCAAACAAGGTTTGAAAAAAAAAACAAGAAAGGTTGTAGTAGTAAAGAGGTTGAACCTCTTAGATGAAATAGAGGGAGAGATCTTCTAAAAGAAAGAAGAAGGAAGACGTTTAAAGAAAGAGGAAGATTTGATTTCCAACAAAAAGCTAAGTGGGATTGCATCGCTTCTTAAACTCCTCTTGAAATGAATTTTTGTATGATGATTTTTAGTAAAATTTTTCTAGGATATTGATCTTTTATGAATTTTTATACGTGTTACAAATGGACAAAAAATGGTTTGAGAAAATGTGATGTAATTTGTGAGATATAGTTTAATAAATGTAATTATTTTGTTTTGGACATAAATAACTGAGTTGTTTTGCTCTAACTATTTTGGGGTCAAGAGTTGAGGTTATGAAGAGTAAAACATCAAAGTTATAGATATTCATATCCAATTTATTCCTAGAAAAGGGCAAGTTCCTACATATTACAAGTTAGGATATATGGTCAAATTCTAGTTTGTGTAATAGTGTTAAAGTTAAATTAAGTATTGTATTAAGGATTTAAGGGCACAAAGAAATAATTTATAACTTGGTTAAAAGATGAAAGTTATATTTTTAGATGTTTTTAATCTTTTTCAAATTAATTTGGATAAATTTGTAATAGTTTAAGAGATATAGCTGATTTACCATAGGATGCTCAGGGTGTTATGACATCAAATGTGTTCTATGCTAATTTTAGGGACTGTAGGAATAGAATTTAGGTAGGTGTTCAACATGGAAATTGCACACACACACACACACACAATATATATATATATAATATGTTTGTAAATTTTATGGTTTAGATCAAAACGAAATTCAAGTTATGCTCGTTGGTAATTTATTGCTTTATGTGTAAATTTTGTGATTTGGTGAGCCATTGTAAACATCGCATGAAAAATTTATGTTAAAATATTATGACATGTGCTTTAAACTTATACTAAAGTGCCAACTGGTTCATTTTTTTGAAAATTTGTATTGAAGTGAGAAAATAAATGCCCTCCATGAATTTATGCAAATGAATGGATTGACTAAATATAAATGAATGAAAGACCTAAGTGAAGTGGCTTAGGCAAAAGAATTAATAAGGTAACTTAGGCAAAATTTCCTTAAACAAAGGCTAAAGTAAGGAGACTTAGGTAAAACTTCCTTAAACAAAGGCCTAACTAAGATGGCTTAGGAAAAGGACGTAAGTGATGTAACTTAGGCAAATTTATTAAAAAAAAAAGACATAGGTAAGGTGGCTTAGGAAAAAGACCTAAATAAGGTGACCTAAGCAAATTTCCTTTAAAAAAACCTAAGTGAGATGGTTTAGTCAAAAGAACTAAATGCAGTCATTTAGGCAATGAAATAAGGATCCCTAGTTTAAAGAGAAAATGAAAATGAACTTAAACATGAGAAATAGCATGTGTGTTCCAAGTATGGGTCCTTTGTTTAAGTTATTGATGTGAAATGCAAATGATGAGCTTGTTCCTTGATAAGTCAAGTGTATGTTTGATTACTCTTTGATGTGAAATTGCAACTATTGAACTCATGCCTTGATGTGTGTGGTACTTATGTTGGAGTGATATAAATACCTCATTAGGCATGGTTATGTGGGATCTAATGAGACTCCTAACAACTTAAATAAAGCTTTGTCTAAGGTACTAAAGATTAAGTTGAATTAAAGCAAATAATTGAAATTAAAACAACTAATAAACCAAATAAATAAATAATTGAGTTGCCAATAAAATAAGTTTAATCAAAGTTTGATACTTAGGAATTAATCTATCCTTGCTTTATTTTTCCTTTATCTTGTTGATTCAATTTGTGCTCGATCTTAGATATCCTGAAGTTTTGATTACCCTCTCTCTCGATCTAATCAAGTAACCCTAATTGAATTTGATACTCATAGAATTGTAATCTCTCAATTCAAAAAACTATCCCTAACTATTCAATTAGATTTGAAGCAATATTAAGGATAATTAATTTCACAATTAAGATCGCTCTTTAATTGTTAATTAATCCAACAATTTTAGGTCTATTAATATATCAGCTCTCATTGCACACCTTAAAATATGCAACTTGATTCATTCTCTTAATTTATTACTAAGTATAAGTATAACAATTATCAACAAGAATAAAGTTCAACAAAATCATTCAATAATATTACCTAATACGGATTTAGAAACCTATAATAATGTTAAAAATCTTAAAAATCTAGATACACATTTAAGATAATGAAAGAAATCAGGGAAAAGAATAAAAACTAATTGAAGTTTTGATCTGGAATGATGGAAATTCTCTAAAGCTCTATTTGATGTCTCCTTTTGATGCTACTCTTTTTTTTTGTTTTTTTTGTTCTTTTATGTTACTCGAGGCTTCTATGGTTTTTACACTTAATTCGGTTCCAAAAATAGCCTCAAAATCTCAAAAATTTTAAAAAAACTCATGACTTGGAAATACCCTTGTCACCTTCATGACAAAGGCCTATGCAACTTTCATCATCTTCGTCATCTTCGTCTGTCATGATCTTGAAAATCTCCTCTTTTCTTAACTTTCTTGTTTCCATTTGTTGAGTGTAATTTATGTAAAACAATCTACTCATTTTACGCTAAAAAATCACAAGTATATGGATCATGATTTGTAGTAAGAAAGTGGATATCGATCCCACAGGGATTGATGTCCAGACACCACCTAATTCAGATCGAACTTTATTTAAAAACTGAAACTATTTAATGGAAATAATATGGAAAATTAAATTCAATTTGAAAGAATAACAATAAATAATAAACAAGACCAAAATGCAGAAAATTGGAATTCAAGAATCTAATGACTAGAGATCACATTCCCTCTATTTTGTCTCCATCTTATTTTATTATTCAAATTATGTCTCACCTAAGATATTCGAATGTAAGAACTATCCTCTCTTAAGGTGTAATTAATTGTCCCTAATCAAATTAAATGAAGTCAATTGAACAATCTCTCAACCTACCTAATAACTCCACTAATTTAACTAGTTATTAAGCTATCCTATGAGTGATCAATTGAATTAGTTGAGATCTCTCTTCTAACTAATCAATCAATATGATGATTATATGTCTATAAGTTGCCAACTCTCGTTGTAAAATCTTACACAAATAATCTTACTCACTCTCTCGATTTATTGCAAGATATAAATATAATCAATAATCACCAAAGACAACTTTCATTCAATCCAATAAAATAGGAGTTTAACAAAAATAGTTCAAAAGCAATCCTTAAAAACAAATCAGCCAATCATAGTCTCTATAACATCACCAACACTCAAATATTGCATTCTACTAAGATTAGAAGAGATAAAATTGACAAAAATTGAATAAGAAAACTCCTTCTTTCTTTGTTAAAATATGGAATTTTTTATATTGATGTGCTATTTTCCCAATTGTTGTTGACAATTCTTGAAACTTTACCTTCCTCAAGAATCAAAACTTGTATTCTTCACTCAAGGAGGCTCTTTTCTACAGAGGGGTTTTCATCCCCTTTCATCCATGGAGGCTTAATATGTTATATAGTCCTAAAAACCTAAAATTCAATTAAACCTCGTAAAATCTCTCGGGTTAAACTTCCTACAATCGTTAGAATTGGCATGATTCCCACGATCGTGGGATTTTACAATACAAAGTTTCCTCTTCTCTTCTCCTCTTTGATCTCTAACTCAATCTCCAAGTTAGTCAATCTTCCAATCTACATAAAAATAGTCAATTCTTACCCTAAATTAACATCAAACATAAAGGAACAACAATGAAAATCAAACTAAACAAAAACATAAAAAATGAATCATAAATTACAACAATAATAAACTGTTATGCAAGAAACACATGCCAATTACTTAGAAAAACGTAGATTAATGCACAACTATCAACATCCTTGATAGTAGTGTTTTGTATGATGTTTTAGGGTTTAATTTATTATGCATTTTATATTAATTAGGTTAGTTTTTATGTTTAAGTGTTTTTATGGGTTAGTTTGATTCTTTAGGCTTAATTTGTATATTTTTTAGGTATCTTGATGTCTGAGCTAGTGTTACAGGGTAAACAGGGAAGAATGTAAAGATTTAAAGAGTTTCGGTCTAAAAGACATATGAAGTAAATCACATGTTAATATAGAATTCACGTACAATATACGAGATATACAAGAAAGGGGGGTTGAATTGTGTACTCTTTTCATGAATACAAAAACTTTAATATATATTGTTAAGAACTTTTCCAACTGTTAAAAGAATACCACAAAAGTTATACAAAATTAGTTACGTAGTTAAATTGCAAATAACTTCTATATACTTGTTTAAAAATAAAATACAATAAAGTGAAAGGTTAGAAGAGAGATGCTGCGATTTTTATATTAGTTCACCCCAAACCCTGGGCTACATCTAGTCCTCAGATTTCGTCTGAGATTTCACTATACTTCGACAATTTTACAAGTATTCTTTCTTCCCTTTCAGAGCCTCTTCAGGTGTCTTACACAAAGTATTCTTTCTGCTATCTTAGCCTCTCTAGGCTTTTAACATTTTCTTTCTCTCACTAGAAAGATATTGTGAGCTTTTTGTCACATTAGAGTTTGCTCTCTAGTATCACATTTTTTAATATAGAAATTTTCTTTGTAAGTAAACACTTGAAAGCTCAAAAAGATTTTTTTTCAATCTTCGACTACGACTATTATAGATAGCCTAAGTCTCCATCTGCTTCTTGATTCTTGATAACTGCTTCTTGATTCTTGTAGAACCTATTATTCAGTTGAGTTCTGTAACTAACTCCAACTAACTAACTGTCCGATGTACTAGCGTATCTTCATCTTTGTATCGTCTGTTTTTCCCTCTTCTTTTGCATTTTTCACTTCTTCTGTGTTTTCTACTTCTTTTGTGCTTTCACTTCTTCCGTGATTTTACTTCTTCTGTGTTTTCCTCTTCTTCTGTGTTTTGCGCTTCTTCTGTGTTTTCTACTTCTTCTTTGTTTTTCTGCTTCTTCTGTGTTTTGACTTCTTCTGTGCTTTCCACTTCTTATGTGTTTTGCACTTCTTCTGTGTTTTCACTTCTTCTGTGTTTTTTGCTTCTTCTGTGTTTTCTCCATGTGTTTTCCACTTCTTGTGTGCTTTTCACTTCTTCTATGTTTTCACTTCTTTTGTGTTTTCCGCTTCTTCTGTGTTTTCACTTCTTCTGTGTTTTCCGCTTCTTCTGTGTTTTCACTTCTTCTGTGTTTTCCGTTTCTTCTGTGCTTTGTGCTTCTTCTGTTTTTTCTACTTCTTTTGTGTTTTCCACTTCTTTTGTGTTTTCACTTCTTCTATGTTTTCACTTCTTTTGTGATTTGTGCATCTTCTGTGTTTTGCGCTTCTTCTGTGTTTTTTACTTCTTTTCTGTTTCACTTTTTTTTGTGTTTTCACTTCTTCTGTGTTTTCCGCTTCTTCTGTGTTTACCACTTCTTCTGTCTTTTTCTGCACACTTAACACACTTATCAAAATAGTTCATTTATTTCTAATATTATTATTATTTGATTGTCACTAAAA
>JANQBM010003144.1:0-13092 GCA_025594535.1 Erythroxylum domingense | reverse complement strand
TTGAAAAACAAACTTAATTCTATTATAACTTCCCAAATGTTATTTGATAGCAACACCTGAAATGCAATTGGAATTCGCCTTGGAATAAACACATGACAATCATGACTTTTTATCCCAAATAATTTGTACTTCCTCATGTTCACACACCTTTTTAAGTTTGAAACATAACCATCGGGAAACTTTAGACTTTTCAACTATTTACACAATATTTCCTTTTCTTTTTTGTCCAAAGCGTAACATGCTTTTGGATATTTACCGATGTAAAGATCTTTATCTAACTCATTTCTTCAAAAAAAAGTTTCAAATTAGTCATGATTTTGCGAGGACAAAAATGTTGATTCTGTTATTGAACAAATTGTCAAAAATATATTTTCAATATGCATCACATCTAGATTATGATGTATCAAATTGGTTTTCCAATATAGCAAATCCCAAAAGATGTTTCGTTTTCTCCAACTAAAGTTTTTACTAATGCTTGTATTAACTTCATCAACTTCAAGTTCTGTAACTTTCAACAACCCTAATTCGTCAATCTCTTGCAATATCTCTTCACCAGCTTTATGAGGGGGAGGACGTGTTTGTAACATCCTATTCTTAATAAAATTTTGTGTATTGCATCTAAATAGATGATCTAGAAGAAGAAATTTCCTATAGTTGTCAAACTAACATGTTTTGCCCCTGTTTGGAGGATAAAACGAATTAGAATCATTGCCATAATAAGGACAAGCCAATTTCCATGTTGTTCTCCATCCATACAACATAGCATATGCCAAAACATCACTAATAGTCTATATCAAATTTGTTCTCAACACAAATCTTGTTTCAGAGACATATCATATGTCTCTATATCATATTCCCAAAGATGTTGCAATTCAGATACTAATGGTTATAAGAATACATGAATTTTATGCTTTGGATTTGTAGGTCCTAACACAATCACTGTTAAGAACATATATACCTCATTCATATACATCCATAGAGGTAGATTATAAGGAGTAATTATGATTGTCCATGATGAATATTTTTGGTCGGATTGACCAAAAGGTTGGAATCCATCAGTTGACAATCCTAACCTAACATTTCAACTTTCAATTGCAAGCTCATAATGGGTTTTATTGAAATGTTTCCATGGCATTGCATCTGATGGATGACTCATTATTCCATCTTCTTGTTCGTGTTCAATATGTCATCTCATGTGAGATATAGTAACATCAGAAGCATATAGTCTTTGAAGTCTCAAAGTTAGTGGGAAATAATACATCCGCTTCTAGGGTACTAATTTCTGTTTCATATAATGTTTCCTTAGCTTGAACCTAGATTGACCACAAAACTTGCACTTTTGTAATTCCACTTCATCTCCCCAATACAACATACATCCCTATTTGCAACAATCAATTTTTTCAATAGGCAAACCAAGACCCCTAATAAGTTTCTTCATATTGTAAAAACTATCAAACATTATATGACCACGAGGTAATGATTTATTATACTATCTAAGAATTTTCTCAAAACTATGATAAAAAATTTACCCTTCAGACTTTATGTTCAATATTCGAGCAATTGAAGACATTTGAGTCATTTTCTCACAATTTGGCCATAATTCTTAGTCAACTGAGCATAGTAAGCAAAAAAATTGTTTTATATGTGGATTTGGTTCTTCTTCAAGATTTTTTATATTTTCCTGAATGGTATAACTGGCTGCATCATAAACAATTTGCATGTAAGGATTTTCAGTTACACTCATATTATTTGTTCTAAATCCAATCCCCCTTTCAAACTCATACATATTTACTGATCTGTTTACTTCATTACTCCTTGAGGTGCTATAAATCAATTGCTCCCTATGTCATGTCCACTAAAAATAATTTGGAACAAACCATTTTCTCAGTAAATGGCCATTCACTTCATCAATAGGAAGGAAAGAAATATGTTTGCACTTTTTACATGGACATATGATCTTTGGGCCATCCATATATGCAGGTTGAGAACATATATAAGGAATAAAATCTTTAACTCCCTCAACAAACTCAAGATTAATGAAACCATCAAGTGTTAATGGTCTATACATCCAAGATCTATCAACATTGCTCATTTATGCAAATCTATCAATTTAAAAAAGTGATTTCATAGTTAGTATCCTTCATGTCCCCTAAGTTTATAGAATATTCAACCTTTACTTTACACAACATCCCCTAAGTATTAATCAATTAAATTAATCACCTAAAATTGATTTTAATACTATAGTACGTGACTTTGTTTACACCTCCGAATCAAGAAAGCAAGTTCTCACTGTGCCTCTTAGGCCGTGAAATTTTTCACCGATCAGCTCATGGAAGCTGCATCATGGGTTTCTAACCTATATACCATCCTAGGGGTTTATTATGCCTCAAATCATCCATAAGATCTCAAACTTATTCCACATACAATAAATACTTATGTAATCATAAATCTACTCATCAATGATTCAAACAAAAACCAAACATAAATACTTAGACTATTAAAGAAGAACATAAAAACTCATCAGTGATTATAAGAATATTCTAAACAACAACACAAAATCAAGACCTCCTTTACATTCACACAAAACCCAAACGCATAAGAATCGTATTATTAAAGCAACCCATATGGTAGACATTAGTTAGACAACTTATCTGGATGGACGGACAACTACAGACTATAAAGAAGAAGGATGAGGGACGCTCTTTAACACAAAATAAGGCCTGTGATAAAGAATATTTTGTATTTAATATAATACACTTATTCAATAGTTTTGTTATATTTTTAATATATTAAAGCAAGAAAATCAGAAAATAAGGAAATTGAGTACAAAGAAATAAATACCACCTTTACTTTGATATATTAATACCACAATTGAGTAGAAAGAATACCATCATAACTTATAAAAAATACTATGACTCTATAGAAATTATACTACAAATCTATATAAGAAATATCATCATAATAAATAAATAAGTACTTTCTTTACTTTAATTTTTCATTAGACTATAAAAATAAGTATCAACTTTACTTTAATATGTTTATACCATAATTAGTATAAATAGTATCAACATAATATCTAGAGAATACCATGACCACACAAGGTATAACATGGTGGTATTTTGGAAGTCTTCTTATCAATAAGATATTGAGAAACTTGCTCCTCTAATTGGTCCGGATGATTTACAATGATATCAAGGAATTGTTTAGTTTCCTCAATATCACATTGATCTTAATTTGTACCTCGATCTTATCATATATAAGTTTGATTAGTTTTTAGTGTGTAGGAGCGTCTATAGTCTCAATTAGGTATCATATACTCCAAGTTAGCATATATTCGTCATTGACTTTTCTCACCATGTCCGCTTTTATCACCTTAAAGTCTATGTTAAGTGTAAAAGAACCAAATGGCAAAATTGTGACTTTATCATATATAATTAAACTTCTATGATAACTCAATTACCAGATGTCCTAAAAAATAACTTATATTCATTTTTTCCATATTCTCTAAGTATATTGTAAAGAAAAATATAAGGTTTCATGATGCTTTCACCATAATATTCTATAGATATAATAGATCACAAGGTATACCATGTCATTCTTTTTAAATCTCTTTATAATGGAATATGTGATGACATAGTGCAAGTAACGAACAACAACATAAATGATTTCCCTATTTATAGACCCGATGGGAGATAGATGGATTTATCCTACAATATATTCCTATTATATTTTAATATTTACGTCAGGGAGATCATTTGGTCATAGTTTATCTTTAGATGGAACAACTTTGGTTTGGTATAAGGATCAAAACCACACTTCACTACAAGCTAATTAAATGACATGTTCTAGTTTTTGTCTCATAGCAAAAAGCTAGCGGCACCTTTATCATTCAAGCCTAAATTTTTATGGACTTAATTAATAAAACTTCTAAACCTATTTTATTATAGCACAACTCTTCCCTTCTAAAGAATTTAGTCCATCCTTTTGCTTGACCATCATAATGAAATAGCACGTATTTTAAGGAAAAATGAATAGGGAACATTTAAAGGAAAAACATTGAATAGAAAATGGTGGGTATTTGAAAATTCATGGGATAAGAAAGCTAGAACACAAGAGATCACTAATATTAAGCACTAAGAGGGGCAAAGGTGGGTAAGTTTCTATCACACTAAAGAGAAAATAAAATATATTAAATATTTTTTATAAAAATAGATGGAAAAAGATAACTCATCAAAATATCATAGATGTATAAAAACATGTATCACCTTTACTTTAATATGTCAATACCACAATTAAGTACAAATAATACCACAAATTCATCAAAACAAAAAAAAACCTTGATAGTTATTTTTAAGTAATACAAAATAATAGCTATTATCCCAAAATTTTAAGTAATATTTAAAGTTTTCAATTATTTTAACCATGAATTAACTTCCTTGACAATTGTTTAACTAAGTCTCACCAATATCCCTAAGAGAAAATTTTCATTTTTAGAAAAGCAAGATATGATATCCCTAAGAGACATTTCATTGAACAATTCATACGCAACCCAAATTCATCTCTATCTAATAACAAAACCACTATATTTTTTCATTATTCACCAACATAAACATGTTCAAATAAATAATTAATCAACCATAGTTAAAAAAACGTAGAATACTCATAGAAAAGTGTGTTAAGTCAAGAGAACTTCACGATTATTAATTTTGGTGACAATCAAATAATAATAATATTAGAAATAAATGAACTATTTTGATAATTGTCACGGTTGTTAATTTTGGTGACAATCAAATAATAATAATATTAGAAATAAATGAACTATTTTGATAAGTGTATTAAGTGTGCAGAAAAAACACAAAAGAAGTGGAAAACATAGAAGAAGTGCAAAACACAGAAGAAGTAAAAAACACAGAAGCAGCACAAAACACAGAAGAAGTAAAAAACACAAAAGAAGCACAAAACACTAAAGAAGCGGAAAACACAGAAGAAATGAAAACACAGAAGAAGTGAAAACACAGAAGAAGCGCAAAACACAGAAGAAACGCAAAACACAGAAGAAGTGAAAACACGTAAGAAGTAGAAAACATAGAAGAAGTGGAAAACACAGAAGAAGCGGAAAACACAGAAGAAGAGGAAAACACAGACGATACAAATATGAAGATACGCTAGTACGTCGGACAGTTAGTTAGTTAGAGTTAGTTACAGAACTCAATTGAATAACGAGTTCTACAAGAATCAAGAATATGTTAGAGACTTAGGCTATATATACTAGTCGTAGTCGAAGATTGAACTATCTTTTGAGCTTTCAACTGTTTACTTACAAAGAAAAATTTTGTATTCAAAAGTACGATACTAGAGAGCAAACTTTACTGTAACAAAAAGCTCACAATATCTTTCTAGTGAGAGAAAGAAAAGGCTAAGAGACTGGAGAGACTAAGACAGCAGAAAGAATACTTTGTGTAAGAGACCTGAAGAGGCTCTGGAAGGGAAGAAAGAATACTTGTAAAATTGTCGAAGTATAATGAAATCTTAGACGAACTCTGAGGACTGGATGTAGCCCATGGTTTAGGGTGAACCAGTATAAAAATCACAACGTTTATCTTCCAACCTTTCACTTTATTCTATTTTGTTTTTAGACAAATATATAAAAGTTATTTGCGATTTAACTACGTAACTATTTTTGTATAACTTTTGTGGTCTTCTTTTAACAGTTGGAAAAGTTCTTAACAAGATATATTAAAGTTTTTTATTCACGAAAAGAATACACAATTCAACCCCCCTTCTTGTGTATCTCGTATATTGTACGTGAATTCTATATTAACGTGTGATTTACTTCAAAGTGAAACCAACCAATGTTCATATAACCATTTAACAACAAAATTTCTCACAAAAAAATAAAACTGAGAGCTTTTAGATAGACGACTAACCTTGACTTAACTGAAGACGATGGAAGATGGACGAGAGCAATGTATGGATGATGGATGATGGATGGTGGAAGAGAGAAGACTGAAAGTGACAAAAAAGAAAACAAGGAAAAAATGACGCAAGGGAGAGGGGAGGTCTTTGGGTGGGTTTAAAATCAATCAAAAACAACATCGAACGTTAAGGCTAAAGACCCAAAATTGACATTTAACTTTAATTTTTACTGACTGAATATACTTTCTGTCAGTAATTTACCAACAAACATTTATTCCATCAGTACACCCTTTTCTATAACCATTGCCACCTATTTTTATGACAACCTTCACAATTCTATAGCTATATTATGTCAGCAAAATTACAGGGATAATTTCCCTCCACCTTTACCGATGGATATTTTGTCCATCGTAAAATGCCACTTTTCTGACAATTTTATTGATGGATAATCAAATTCCATTACTAATTTACAACGGTAATTTTTCGTCATTAATGTTCTATCGGTAAGTTATAATTTTCTTGTAATGAACAATAATAACCTAATAAAAATCTTACTGAACATGGGGATTGGAGAGGTCTAGTATATGGAGTCTTACTCTAAACTAATAAAGATGTTATTTCCGAATGACTCGGAAGAATATTTTCATATAGATAAAACTAACCCTTTTACATAACTAAAGAAAAAGTTTTAATCAGTAATATAAAAGAAGTAATTTATTCCAATTAAATGATGATCATCTAACAAATGAAGGACAATTGAAACAAAAGAAGACAAAAGCTCTTTAAAATTAAGACTTAATGTGCATTACTTTATAAAGATTTTAAAAATCAAGAAAATTATGAAAGCAAATTGCAAGTAAAATTAAATTTTGCTTATTGCAAGTTTAAAAGGTGGAACGTTATATTTGAAACGACATGTAATTACATATAATCAAAGAAAAATGGTAGAAGAAGGTTAGATTCTTGATGGATAATATAAAGAAAGGAAAACAAAAACTAACTTACATAGTTTATAATGTCGAAAAAATATATTTGTAATGACAATTATTAGGAATATTTGCTTTTGATTGTAGATCATATTAACTTCAAGATGTTTGTATTATTTTATGTTCTACAGTCAATCGATTAGTTGTACTTTATTGACAAAATAATTTAAAGACATTTTTTTATCTTGTACATGTTTAGATATATATGATAAAGTCCATGGGATAATTAAACTTTGCAAATGAAATTATAATGAAATTATAATTATGAGATTGATATTGCTTTTATGTATTATCCCTAAATTATTCCTAGTCTTTGTTCTATTAAGACTGAACATTAATAAAATGTAAAATGGCTAGCGCATGTTATGTTTTTCCTTATAAAGGAAGTAGTCGATCATATAGGCTAAAGTATGGAGATGCTTAAACAAACGTGCGAGTGTTTGTTAGAGAACAAATTCACTGAACAAACATGATTTGAGAAATCTATTTGAAACATTACTTACATGTCTATGAAATTCTCATTATGATGATTGTATAAGTGATCCTTTCACTTGAGGTCTTCTCCAAAGTTATCTTATATAGAGATTGTTATTTTTTTATACTACTTATGATGTATTTAATCATAAGTTGTTCAGTGAATAGTCATTGGATGTATCATAAACTATATGGTGGTAGTTGAGTAATAAAGATATGATTCATTACCCTAAAGTGATTACGAAGAATGTTTTGTTATTATCGATTAGTATTGATTTGGGAAATCCTTGGTCAAGGTAGAATGACATTTTGTAAATAGTTTACAAATTTCATTAATTGAATTGGTAGTTAATGGCAGAGAACTAATATGATTGGACTTAAAATAGAGTAGACATTAATTTCATGCTCTATTCCTAATCGAAACATTATATGATGATAGGATTAAATCATACAGAAAAATTATGCACGGAAAGTGATTGGGTGTTTGATGTGTGTAAGTTTTATTAAATTACTCTCAATAATCTGCAAGTGCATGATTTGTTAGCGTAGTACAGTGACGATCCCATTAAGAGAGATAATCTAATTTTAAAATCTAAGGCCAGAAAATAATACAAAAAATTCAAATTGCACAAAATTAAAAACAAGAAATTAATTCAATTATCCAAATTAAAAATCGAATATGAGAATATTAATTTTTCAGCAGTTGCAACACACACCCAAGAATCAATCTACGCAAATTACCAATTAAGAGAAAGGAAATTTTACCTATCTTTAATGCTAACCTAACTGATTATGAATTGTTGGATTGTTGGTTCTAGATGATCCTAGGGTTGAGTACTCTCTCTCGAGTTATAACTATTAACCGTAAATCATAAACCCTAATTAGATTATGGAAGTTGCAATCTCTCAACTAATAACCTATATAAAACCCTAATTAGTTCTGAAGTTCTTTAATAAACTATCGAAAACCTATGCAAGATCTCTCTTCGTACAATTTACTGATTTGATTTAATTTTTGTTCTATTAAATCACCTAACTCTTGTTACCCATTTTAATTTTTTTTCATTTGATTCACCTTCTTAGTTTATTATCGAATTATGCAATCGCAGAATTAAATCACAACAAATCTAATAAACACATAAACAATTAAATTTCGTTAATTCAAAAGTAAAACTCCGAAGGTGAGTTTAGAACATCATCAACATTTGAAATCCTATCATCAACTATTTATTTCAATTCCATACAATATCAAAACTGAAATTAAATAGGAAACACATTCTGAATGGATGATGGGAGGCAACGACATTAGGAAACTCCTGATCTGGGAAGTACTTCGAGTCAACTTCTTCTCCTCTTCTCTCTTCCTTCTTCTCTTTCTCTATCTCTCGATGAATTCTCTTTAGGGTTTCTCAAAAGTGACTGATGTAAAAGCTCTTTTTTTTGCCTCTTTTCTTATTCTTTAAATATTCTATTGTATTTTGGATTTTTAGGGTCTGAAAGGTTTAAAACATCCCTCGAAACTTGACATTCTTGAGTGTCTGCACATCTTCTCAATGCAAACCACGATCGTGGCCTATATCTAAGCCTTCTTTCATGATAGGCCATGATCGTGGGCCATTGTTTCAGCCTAAATGTCTTCTAAAACTCCTCCGTTCTTCAACAATGACCCTGAAACACTAGCAAATACATCAAGATACCTCAAAAACATAATATTTAAGCTCAAAAGTTTGTACTAACCCATAAAACACAAATAATTAAAACTAACACAATTCTAACTTAAACACATACTAAATGATTAGCTTAATGGATAAACACATATCAAACTATGCACTAAAACACGATGCAATTTACACTTATCAGAAAGATGAGTCAAAATAACTTTGATAGTCCTAAATATTTAGGTGCTAATGCTGCATTACTAAATGCGAATCTTGATCTATGATTATAAATTGTTTAATTGGAGAATCAAAGATAAATTAAAAGGAGTTTTAATTTATCTAATTTTAATTGTGAATTAGATTTATAATTTATAATCATTGACAACATATTTAGGAACTGAATGGGTCTCACATAAAGAATGAGCTTAAGAAAACAAAGATATTTTAATTAAGTTAGACTTGATTGTAAAGTTTGAGAAACTTTATAATTAATTATAAGATATTTAATACATAAGGATCAATATGAGATATTAAATCTTATTTAGGAATAATTGATATTTAATTATAATTATTTGTAATTCTAATTAAAGTTTAATTGAAATTATAATTTAATTTCACTTAAATTACTAAAATTTTCAAACCTTATTATAAATAGGATTAAGCTCTATTGGAGCTAACACTTCTTGCTTAACCCTCTGGATAAGTGTTACATAGTTCTCTCAACTTATTTTATGGATACCTTTAGAGATCGGATACTTGTTCAGCTACGATGGCCAGGATGGATTGGTTTTAGACACGGTTTATGGGATACGACAGGAAAATGATCAAGCTTCAAAATAAGGTACAAACTAAGATTCATGCTTTATTATGACTTTTTTGTTAATCATTTTATATAATTAAAGTGATCTTGGTTTTCAAGAAATCAAAATGCAAATTTTGTAATTATTCTGCTACAATAAGGATTATATCCTGTCCTGATTTCCTAACAGTGCTATTAAAGTCGTCTTTGATTCTTTAATTTGATTAAAATATGTTTGATTATTATTGAATAATTTTGGAATTGAAATTGCAATAGTTGCAAATTCTAAAAATCAGATTTAGATCTAATTAATTTTATGATAAAAGGTTCATATTAAAAGTTTTAAACACCAGAAACCCATAACTCAAAATCTGGAAAACAACCAATATCATGTTTATTTTTTGAATTAACATCTAGTTCTGGTGTTATTTTTCATCGGAATAAGTTCCTTAGCCCAAGATTAGCACCAACCTCCCGCATGTTCACTTTTTCAATGTG
Organism: Erythroxylum domingense; assembly: GCA_025594535.1. Taxonomy (NCBI): domain Eukaryota; kingdom Viridiplantae; phylum Streptophyta; class Magnoliopsida; order Malpighiales; family Erythroxylaceae; genus Erythroxylum; species Erythroxylum domingense. The sequence continues at coordinate 2,761 of JANQBM010003144.1, read as the reverse complement.
GATATTTTACTTTTCAAACTACTACAAAAACATATTATTCCTCTATTGAATATTTATGTCAGATAGTGACTCTATATCAGCGTCTAACTCATCAAATTCAAATTATTTTTGTTAGATAACATCCTTCAGTTAGAAGTAAATTGGTAAATGTTTCCATCTTGTACACTACCCAAGAATTATGGCAATTGAGGATTTGTGAGTTTCGACTAAGTGACGGATGGTGGCTCAAACCAGTGGCGATTCGCTATTGGTAAAGACGAGAAGCAGCAGCTTCACACGAATAGGAGCAGTGATGTTGGAAGATGAAAACGAGCTGGACATTGGGAGGCTCCCACTAGCTGGTAGTGAACAATTGCTGTAATGTCGATGTAAGCGGTGGTTAGCTCGCGATGACACAAGATGAGCTACTAAGATTTTTTATGGAATGGAATATAATAGAATGGTTTATAATGGAATGGAATGTAAATGAATGTAATATTAGAAAATTGTTTTTTGGGAGGGATGGAAGAGTTCATAATGATACATAGTGAAATGTTGTTTGGAACAAGGGTTTATAATGTAATATAGTCAAAAGTTGTTTACATTCCATCCTAAACCTCCTAAATTAGACGTTTCTCATTTTTACTGCTTAGGATGGAATGAGATGTAATATGAAACTCTCTTCTTTTATCTCATTCCTTTCCATTCCATTATAAACTCTCCTCCCAAACCATGGAATAATATTACACTCCATTCCATTAATAAATCCCCAACCAAACATACCCTTAGGGTTTGTAAGAAGATGATGGGGGTGTTAAGTAACAAGTATAGGATATGGCATGAATGGACATTAAGTTAGGATTATTCTAGTACTAGAATAATCCTTTTTTTGTATGCAAAGATAGACTTATTCTAGTCCTAAAATAAGGCTTATTTGTCGATTGGAATAAAGTAATCCAATCCTTAGTTTAGAAGAGAGTATTCTAAGGCCTATTGTAAACTTACTTTTTAAAAATTATTTCAAATTTTAAAATCAATTTTAAAATTAATTTAATTATCTTAATAGGATCAAGATTAAGAATTAGTTTAATTCCTAATTAAATTTAGAAAAATAATTTATAAAATTTGAATTAATTAGTTACAATTAGATTGAAATTATTTAATTAGACTTCTTAAAATAAAGAAAATTATTTTCTTAAGTAATTAAGAAAGGTGTTTCTTAATTATATTTATTTATTTCATTGTGATGATTGTAAAAAAGATCTTTTTACTTGAGGCCTTCAAAGTTATCTTTGATAGTTGTAGTTTACATTATATTTTGGTAGGTGTTTTAGTATGTTTATAGGTGTTAATTAGATTATTTTTGCATGTTTAGGCTTAGAATTTTGTTAATGAGATTTTGAGTTTATGTTTTGAGTGTTATATGGTTTAGGGCATGATGTTGGATTATAATTTTGTGCACTTAAGGTGTTTGGATGTGTTTGTTTGTGTATGAACTCAAATGAATGAAGATTGAAGGAAGTTGGAGAAAGCTTGGACAAAAGGACAAGGTCACAATCGTGACATGACTATCATGGTTGTGATAGAAGATCTCTCCCTAAGGTCATGATTGTTACTGAAGTGTCACGGTCATGATAGAAGAGCTTTACACTAGGTTATGATAGTGACAAACTTGCCAGATGCGGGGATCTCCTTCTTTTTTGATATTTGGAGGGTTTTTTTAGACAATTGGACATGGGTAAAACATAGATTTTACCCTAAATGACTCCTGAACTATATAAGAACATAACAAGACCCAAAACAAGATTGAGCCTCCATTTTCCAAATTCAAAAGGAACCTAAGGAGATCAAGAAGGAGAGAAGAGAAGAGCATCATTTGCAATAGCAGTCCAGCCACTCCAACCCATTCCATTCAAGTTCTTTTCTTCCTTCTCTTTTTTATTTACTTCCATCATGATGTATGAATTGGGATTGAGGATGTTGAACATGTTGATGATGATCTAATTTCATTTTGGGACTTATTCTTGAATCATTTTATGACTTGATTGCTTTTTATTTCACTGAAATGTTGGGCGTTATGATATTTATAGTTGCATATAATTCAATAATAAATCGAGAGGTTGAATCAATAGTGATATGATTAGGTTGGGTAATGAGATTTAACAATCTAAAAGGTCTCATAAATATCAAATCGATAATCATACGAAGAGAGATATTATATAAGGACACGATTATTCAATAGATTGCTCAAAAACTAGTTAAAAACATTAGCTATTTTTGTTAATCGAGAGATAGCAAATTTAGAATTTTTGAATGAATTAGGGATTATTAATTAGGTTTATATGATTAGGCCTTGAGAGAGTAATCAACCCTTCAGAAATCTAGGATCGATACCAATTGCATCAAAAGTGATTAAGGCAATAAAATGACAATAGATAGGACATAATTGATATATCTTATTTTATTGTGACATCTCATTAGTTAAATGGTTTAGTTCTCTATTTGATTTAATTGGGTTAATTTTGGAATTTTGTTTTCATTTAACTCATTAATTGTGTTAATTTTGGAATTTTGTTTTCAATTAACTCATACTCAATTTTTTAATTTTCTGGTTATTTTTATTTTCATTTTATTCACATTTTTACAATCTTAGACAAAGTTAGGGTTCATCTAGTTTTAGTTAATTCCTCCTCAGATTGACACCTCAATTGTAACACCCCAACTCCCGCCGGACCCGAACCCGATATCGACAGTGATATCCGGATCCGTGCCCCGCGAAGGT